>WTSP01015616.1:0-24294 GCA_025331215.1 Actenoides lindsayi | reverse complement strand
GCACCCCCGCCAACATAAGAACTGGTGTTGCAGCAGCAGGGATGAGGAGCTAAAAAAAAAAAAAAGGCAAGTAGACAGGCGCTTCAGCCCTTCTCTTTCTCATAAATCCTGAGTCAGCTGGGCTTTTGCAGTTCCAATTGCAGAAAAGCAAGTTCTGTTCTGCTTCCAGGGCGTAAAAGCTGTAATGGACAAGATCCTAAAAGACAGCAAGATCCCAGTGGCAAAGTCCTCACTTGGAGACATCCTCCCTAGAACACCAGAGGCAAACAGTGGGTGTTTCATGACTGGGATTTCTATCTCTGTATGTTATATGGCTGTGGTGGATGGGCACAGAGAAGCTGGTAGTAAGGAGCTCCGCAATCCCTGTGTGCTGTACAGGGAAACTGCACTAGTGGGTTATACAGACGTACTAGGCAAAGCCTCACATAAAGCCAGGTTGCTGCTGCCTACTAACTATTGCCATAGCGCAAATGCTGAAGCAGTACTGTAGCAGAGGCACTCAGGCCACTTCACAGGTGAAGTACACAACCCGACTACGGGGCAGACACACTGCTCTACACTCTCTGTGTAGGGCTCCTGCAGAACGGCTGTTTCCAGCTTTGGTTAGGGTTACAACACAGTCTAGGGTTGTGGATAACGAGATCCACACTCCACTTCTTTGAGCAGTCACGTCCTGTATTTTAATGAATGTGTTGTATCCCCGGCCAAAAAGATTACTTAGTCATCAGCAAATCAAACATTACTGTGACCATAACCTTTCTTTCTCTGTTCTTTTATTTCTGTTCCTCTGAACACAAATCGAGTATCTAGTTACTCTAGCAATCTTAATCTAAGTTGTGCCCCTGACCCAAAAGGTAACTTTTAGGCATATAAACAGTATGAGCTTTTTCCGGAGGGGATGAACTACCACATTGTCTACTGATTTTAAGATATGGATGCTCAGAACCTTTGAAAAAAACCCATGTCTAATCCTTTGCCTTTCTCTCTGTCCATCTGTAATCCCAGGTAGCACAAGCACAGGACCACCCCTGCGTATTGCAAGCGTTAAAATGCATTGAAAGTTTTGAAACTCCAAAGAACCGACATACAAACATGAAGTACAAAACAGCTAACTGTGAAAAGAGAGATGAAGAACTCTACCCTGTAACCCTCACAACATTAAGGGAGTTTGGTAAAATGGCGTACAGGCAGATAAAGCAGCAGTTAATAGCGTACAACAAAGATGCCAATTGACATTGACAGTTGTTACACATTTCGTTAACGGAGAAACGATAAAACCAAGTTAAGAAATCACTTTCTGGACCACTTTTCCCCTCTTTCTTCACTGCTTTTAAGAGTTCTATGAAACTACTGTACAGTAACTGCTTTTGTACAGCAAATACACAGTAAGTTGGTTTTGTGGTCCAAATACACCATGCTGCTTTTTTTTTTTTGCTCATATCATGCACTGTGATGCAATCAGCTTCTCATCAGTCACTAGTGAAAAGAACAAGTGCATTTTTTACAGTAACAAGCTTCTGTAAGTAACACTTCCCATGTTCAATTCTACAGCAATCATTAGCCAGAAGTATTTAAAACGTTTCTGGAATTTCCTTTTCCGTTGCTGTCTGCTTTTCTAATCGAGGAGTTCTCCAGTATTTGTGATGTTTCCTCATGCAATTATTCACAAAGAGATGGTCCTTGTGGTGAAGAACCTTAATGAAATTTACAGTTGCTAAGGTACATTTTATAAATGCTAGCAGTTACACACAGAGAGAACAAATGGAATTTATTGTGCAGCTCTGGGCTGGTCCAGCAATATAATTAAAGTGCAAATAAAGACAAAAATCATAAGCGAGGCAGCTTTGTTTTTCATCGCCAGCGTTAAGAAGCATCATGACTGTCATAAGAAATCTCAGATCGAACAGGCCTAGGTCACAATCTATCTTAAACATCTATCTCCCTGAGAGGATTTACGGGAGGTATACAGGGATATAGCCCTACTTCTTCAACTGGCTGAATATCATTGGAAAAGTAAGGACACTTTTCCAGCCCATTTTTTCAACAGTGCTAATACCTGCGTTTTATACTATGATGCAATTTACAGCATGCATTTGAGCTCAGTTTCCATGCAGCTACAACAGGCCACTGTTGATCAGGAAAATTTAAGAAGTACCAACAAGCTGTAGAAATGTTATCAGTCCAACTGCTATGTCACAAAAGCATAGGCTTTGAAAACATTTACAAATAGCACATTTTCTTAAACATATGCCAATATGCAAATCATAATTACTAGCTCAGATAAAAATATATAGTTTGTGTTTGCTAGCATTCAAAGTTTGCCGCTGATGTGAACAATTTTAGAGCTAAGTCAGTGCCAAACGGCTGAACAAAAACCAGACATTTTTCAAACCACTGATTCCACGTAAAACAAAACTGTCGCTCCACCTCCCACTGTTCATTGCTGATCACTACCCATTGCTGGACCAGACATGTATTTCTCTCCACAGTGTGCCCAGAAAGTGCTCTGTAGCCTGACTTGTCAGAGGAGCTGCAGGAGGTGCAGAAAAATAAAGTGCCTTTCCCAGGGCTGTGTGACTAACTATCCCATCCACTGCATGTCTAGATTTCTCAAGACTCAGGTATAGTTCCTAACTTTGTATTTCCCAGCTGAAGCTTGCAAGGCTGGCAACTATTTACAGCTATTCAACTAGTTCATTTGCTTTCCATGCTGTAAATATGCTCATTGTGTATTAATGAAAAATATTTATCATTCATTTATAGATAAAATCAGTCGCTTTAGAAAACGCTAACAGGACATTTAAAGAAGGTAACGGTTTATAAAGGGTAGCATTAAAGGTATACAGAGTATTTTGAACAACTGCAGAACTGATGCTACCTTAAAGTCACTCTTGAGTAGATGACAGTTAAGATCCTGTTTTTTCAATGAAGTTAACATGATATGAGGACACCACTACCATTACTGCCTTAGTGAACACATAGATAGACATCAACCCAGACCACATCACAGCCATCTCATTTTGCTCATTTATCTTAATATACCTGAGTATATTACCACCATTTTAATCTGCCCTGTTGTCACATAAGATGACTGCAAGTACCCATTCCCCGGAAAGTCTCCTATTGTCCATTAAATGCATAGTTCCTACTACAAAACATTATCTTTGCAAAGCAGCAATCACTTAATCCAGTTAGGAAGCATCTTTGTCTTCCACCTCCAATGCTCATGTTTGTTGCCTGAGAGGGAAATGCTGTGAGGTGCTGTATCTCTTATTGGAAAAGAGAGTTTGCATTCTTCTCAATATTTCCCTTGCTGTCTTTAGGACTTGGCATGCATGATTTTGTTCATAGTACTAAAGCTTTCTGTAGGCTCTGAGGCAAAGCTGGCTCTTCAGGCGGGGAGTCTGGGTTCAATCTTTAGGGAAAGCTCATACAAGGTATCTTCATCTATGATGAGTGTCTTGTCAAGTAAATAGTGGGTGACCTGGAACAGAGACAACACCGATGAACTGAATGTTACTGAGTGTTACACTGATGGCTGTATGCTGCTTCCACAAAAGTATCTCTGCTTTCCTTTTCCCCTTCATCCCATTTTGTATCCTGAGATCCTCTCACAGTGTTCTTGAGAAACACAATAGCTCATTTGAATGGTACAAAGCTGTACCACTTGTGCTTTAGGAATTAAACACAGCTTCTTAAGGGATGAGAAAATCCTTGACTATGTTACTGAAGCCCATGTTGCTCTTCTGGAGTTTAAGATGAAATCTCTGAAGGCACAGACTGGCTTTGGTCAAATTTTCATTTCTTTCATAAGGGACAAGGCGAAAAGAATTGCAGGATGCACACAGCATCAGCAGATGCTTGGGCCATCTCCCATCCCCTAACCCTGGGATTCTGGGATTTCCTGGGGAATTATGCTTCCAGCTAGACAGGGTGAACATAATCCCCTTTGAACCCATTTCCTTTTACCCCAGACCCATGCAGGCTGCAATCCTGACAGGGCTTCCAGAGGAGGAAAACACTTGCTTCTATATACAGTGTCACAAAGAGTTTCTGCCAGGATGAGGGTTCTACCACCCCAGAGTACCTGTCCATTTTTCTGTCTGTTCTCTCCTCTCTGTATGTGGGGGCAGATGACATTGATTTTAGCTTTCAACAATAGTTGTATATTCCAAATAAACTGCTACCACAGCTTTGATTTCTTTAGAAGGGAACAGTGCCTAAGAAGAGCCTTACCTTCTGCTGATGCTCTATGCGGTAGGAGGTCTGCTGGAACTGGCGTATTTCCCTGATAATATGTGAGATCTTTCAAAAGAACACACGTGTATGAGTAAGTACAACTGCATTTTGAATTCAGCTAAGCTACGTAAGGCAAGAATTTTGCACCCAGTTGTGCAATTTATCCTGGGAGGAGAGAAGGGAAGGGCAGAGTTCATCTCCTAACAACTTCCAAGAATTTCACTATTCTGAAGTAACCCTTTATTGTTCCATCAGCCTCAGGTCAACCACCTTGTCTCTCCTCTGCATACTGATAACCTCTCTTCTCTCTCTCTTGAATGACTGCTGCAGTATGTAGCCGTAAGAAGGGCATTAAGATGAGATTAGAAGAGAAATTTCCATGCTTCCCTCTGAGGAGTTGTTACAAAACAACATTACATGGTGGTTGGAGAGAAATCCACTTTAAAAGGTTTTTTTATATAGACCCTAGCACACTTGAAAAGAAGCTTGTGATTACTGCTTTCCGGTGAACCACGACATTCCTTTAATTTTGGTTATTTCAAAAAAGCCTTTTGTGGCTCCTTCAAGAGCTCTGGACAGCTGCTTTTTCTGTCTGTCATTTCTGAGAGAACAACTGGGAGACAAATTCACCCTGTAAAAATACTCTGTATACCAGAAGGTGGTGATAGAAGACTGGGTCAGGTAATTGCTTTGAAATCGCTACCTATCTTGCATGATGCCAATGTATTTGTACATGTTAGAAGTTAAATTCAAAGGAGTTATAAATAAATCAATAATTAACTCACTTAATTAAACACCTTTTGGGAAAGCATATAAGGAACTGAAAATTACCATTCTCATTTTGGAAAAATTGACAAGACCCTCCTCTGTGAAGTTTGGTGTTCCTTCTTCAATAAATGCCAGGTCTGTCAGGTACATTCCAAGGTAGGGAACAGCAGGTGGGTTACAACTGTGAAACAAGAAATCAGCATATTTCTCTGTGCCTTGCAAACTAATTTTTTTTTTTATATATATACCTCACACAAGCTCTTTATTACTTAGTGTACTTCTAATCAATGGGTTACATTCATTTCTAAGACAAACAGTTTCTCTGACTTCACTTGAGCTGTGTTTGCTCTGCCCAAGATATATGGAATGCATTCTGTCCAATACCTCACATTAATGGCAGATAGCCTTTAACAAAAGGTAGAATGGTAACATGACAGAGTGAGGGGGATGACCACTAAACTGTGGAATCAGAGGAAACCTTCAAGCAATCCTGGCTGACAAGACAATATCAGATATAGATCCTATGTACAAGCTAAAAATGAACACGGATGTGCTTCTGAGTGGTTGATGTTTTGCAGTCAGGTCAGCGTCCCACTATGGCAAGTGTGCGTGTATGCGTGTGTGTGAGAACGTGGAGATATACATGCATATGTATATACATGCATATATACACCTACTTACACATACATGCACATAGGTGTGCATATGTATATACATATATATGTATATATGTATATACCATTCTGTCAAAGTCTATTCAGGCCTTCTCAACAGTGAACACAAAGAAGAAAGAGAGGTAGCAAAGACACTCTGGAAAACTGGGAATAGAGACCGTAGAGAATAGGAATTTTCTTTTATTTGAGGGACAGGAGAAATCAGGTAATGACTGCTGCTTCCCAATTCAATAATCACTGCTCCATGCTCATAATTCTTGCCTCAGCAGAAACAGTAGCAAACTGGGTTTTTTGAAGCTCTAGCATAAGAGTAATGCAGTGTGATGGCTGTAGTAACACAGGCAGACTACTGACAGTGTTTAGCAGTGCACTTCATTCTGGGTATTTTTTATGTTATGAGGATGATTGTTGTACACAAGCAAGCAATATAGTAACTGAGAGGTGTATAAAATTACCTGTTCATATATTGCCAGTAAAAACATTTTTTAAAAAGTGATTAGTTCCCCAACAAAAAAATCTGACTACCTTGAACTATATATTGAAACATCTCAGTAATTATCCTAGCAGTTCAATTCTTTGCTTGTCTCAAGATCATTTAAAGTAGTTGCACCACTCAGCTGTGGAAAGCCTACTTCTGATTATGGAACTTGCAAAAATACAGGTTTTGTACACATGCAGCTTGACTTGACACATAAATTGTAGAATACTTGCCACACGATATTTTGGATACCAAAATGGCATAAAGTCAAACATATTCTGGCAAATCAATTAATTAAAGAAAAAAGTATTCAAGGACTACTGTACAAAAAAGCAGACTGTTTTCTAGGGTAGCAGAGTACAGGGGTCTGGGAAGCTGTAGGAGGGGAAACATCATTGTCCATTTGTCCTGTTCCTACGTTTCTCTGATCAGCTATGGGCCACTGTCAGAAACAAGATAAAGGGGTGAATGGATCTTTGATCTGACTCAGGCTTAGTCTTAAGTCCTAAACTTCTTATCTGGAACAAGGACTCTTTGGAATCCTATTTTTGAATAAGAACTTTTATTTATCAACCTGGCTTTACACTTATTGAAAAAGTTTATCAGTGTAAGCAAAAGCCCAAAAGGGAACATTCACATGGAATAATAACTTAATTTGTTTCAGTAATTCTCTGGAGGTAGTGTATTTATCTATCAGGGGCAGTAAATCATGGGATATTCACCAAAACAATAACACCAAATAGAATAAAACTAGCATTTAAAAGGTTGTTAGGTAAAAATATTATCCAATATTATATTCATTATTAAAGCTTAATCAAAGCCAATTCATCTTTAACATGTACTATGCACTGCTTATAACAAACACAATTGTATATTGCAGGGAAACGTACTTTTTGAGCGTTTCTCTAAGGTTTTTAAATCTTCCTTCAGATGATACAGTCTTCTGAAGCTTGTCCATTAGAGCTTTTGTCTGGAAAGAAAGTGCATTACAAATGTCTTTGCTGCCATACAAAAATGACTGGGATTAGATTTTAGGAAAGGTGTATACTTATCATCTTCACCCCATTTGCAAGAGTAGTAACATGTATTAGGAATTTATTATAGTTCCTAGTGTATTTCTGAAAATGGAGATGGGGCAGCATTAAAGATCCTCCTTTACTACACAGAAGCAGCATTTATGCTAATATTATTAGCCCGCAAATTCAGGAAGAAATTTAAGTTTGTTAAACTAATGGTCAGCAATTCAGTTTAATGTGTATACAAGAACATCAGCAACCTCATCCTACATTTACTGAAATCAGTGGCAGAAAAGGATGTTTACTGTCTTGGAACTTGTGCTAAGTGGGTTTTGCCTCTAGGTTTCTGATAAAAGCTGAATACGTATTTGAAAATCTATTACCGTCTTACACAAATTACTTTCAGTGGGAATCATCAGAACCTGGTTACTTCATACGTGAAATAAATTTGCTTTTCAATCTATTTATGCTATAGACTTGAGACAATATAGAGAATCGTGAGAAATTGGTCACTTTTGAAACTGTATTTCCAATTAAGAGAAAGCTGTAGGCAGAAACAGACATTTTCTTCTAAATAGCAGACTGGTGAAAACACCGAGATTTGATTTCCAATCAGTACTGCAGAACAGTGCAATGTCTGTTGTGGGTTTTGTTGTTGTTTGGTTTTGGTTGTTGGTTTTTTTGGGGGGGTGGGGGTGTGTGTTTGTTTGCTTTCATTTTGTTTTTGATTTTTGTGTTTGCTTTGGTTAGGTTTTTAATTGAGAATTTTAAAAATCAAACAAATTCTAAAAAAACCCCAACCTACCTGAAGCTAAAATCTTACATACAGTTTGTATTGAAAGGATTTTAAACACATTTTAAAATAAAAGATTGTAGCACCAGCTATAAAGTAGATGAGAAAAAGCTGACTGGAGAAGTCAGAATGTATTTTAAGTGGATTTCATTGCTTTGGCTGCTTTAGTGCTTGTAAAAGCTGCAGCAACATACAGAGGAGGAAATGCAATGACAAAAGCCCACCTTTTGCATGTCAGTTCATCATATCTAAAATGGGGAACCTGAAATCTTCCTGTTAGCTGGAGTAAGATCTGTATCCACATACTGCCTAAATTACGAGTAATTTTCTCTGTCCTACTGAACCTCCTTGATCTGTTATTCCACATTTTTTTTTTAATATCTCAGACAGCTGAGATTTAAATAATTGATCCAGTTTCTCCAAGCCATTTACACATTTATAACAGAGAGCATAAAAGACCAGAAGACTAGTCCTTTCCTTTTCTTTTTTTTTTTTTTTTTTATCTTACTTTTGTTACCAGCAGTCATTCTCACAGACTTATCATGGCTATGCTGCTGACAGTCTCAGTATTAAAGGGAGGCATCCACTGCATCTAAACTTGGGCACTTAGATGAGAAAGAAGACTGGTTTTCTGCAGTCTCTGACTGGGTAGCAAAAAACTCACCACCTTAAAAGAAGGTGCTGACCTTTCTCCTGACCTTCTGCAGGCAGGGAGATGTGGCTCCTATTTTAGGCACCTAAACTGACTTTAGCTAGCAAACACATAGACGTGTATATCTGAAAATATCTAAATTTAGTTTTCTCAAATATTTCAGCACTTCAGGTTCATGTCTCAGGAACCTGCAAATTCTGTTGAAATCAGTCTGTTTCCACAGATATTTAATTAATGATATTTTAAAAAAAGGTTGATGAAAGACAAAAGACCTTGACATGAATTACCAGTACCACTTGGTGCTTCCAGCAAACAGAGTACTATAAAAGTAGAAATATTTATGGGAGGAATCCTATCTCAACATGTTGTTCTCTGAACAACACACTGACCAACACACTGACCAATGAAATCCAGAATGTCTACTTGTATTCATATCTTCCTTACCTGTTTGGATACTTTACCCCAAGTTTTCTTAAGTCTGTAGATTGCACTTCTGTTCAAGGCTGATGTGATTTCTAACACACCATTATAATTGTGCATACACCGACAAATATCAGCTACTGCTACCCACTTCTCAATTGAGTTAGCCCGGGAGCTGACATCAGCATAATTCATGATTTGGGAGGCAACAAGGTTACTCATCTGACCAAACAAAGAGGAAGAAATTTAGGACATTTAAATGTAATCCCTTTCAACATATAAATATTTCATGAACAAGGCAGAAAAAACTAAGGTAAAACAAAACTTATGTCTCTTAATAGAGGGGTGAGAGATGCAATGGGGAATATTTCCAAGCCAACAGTAATAAAACTGATTGGGAAGTCTCTCAATAAAATACAAGGAAAATGGTAAAGAGCAAAGATATAGTTGGGGATATAGAAGGCATCCATCAAATAGAATCAGTGTTATATTTTCACTCTCTGGAGAAAACTTAGTTTCTTCTGTAAGCAACAAGGCATTGTAGCACAGTTTAAAATGTTCTACTCTATTAAACTGCCATTGAAATGCGGAGTATCAGTTCTTGAAAATGAGAATTTTCATGTGCTTTGATTGATAAGGTTAATCACAAAAAGACTGAAATGTTCAGTCACTACCAGTTAAGAAGTTACATCACACTCGTAAAAAAAAAAAACCAGGTATTTTTGTTCCAGGGGTCACAGACACTGTTCATAAAGTTTCTAGCAAGCAATCTATATTTTAAAGAGTACTTACATCGTTAAAATGTTGACTAGTTTTCATAATATAGGGTGTTCTCTCATTTTTATCCACTTTCATCCAGCCCTGCCCAAGAAACTCTCTAGACATTGAGAGGAAAGGAAAAAACAAAAAAACAAATGACATTAATAAACACAGTATAGTCTCTGCAACTGTAGCCTAAGTGAATTACAAGTATACCTTATTTTGTTAGAAGCTAGTAACACAGTTTTGCACTAATTCCAGCACTTCACTATACCATTTTTAATGCCGTCTGAAGCAGTAAATATGATAAAGATTTTTTTTTTTCTTGTAATCTCATCCCCTGGTCACCCTACCCTGATTTTCAGCATTGTGACCCTATTTGAAATGGGTCTTGTCATCTTAATGTGGTTATATCCACGTTAAACAGCTTTATGAATGATTTGACTGACACTCCCTCCCTAGATACTCAGCATTTTGATGCTGCATTCACCCTTCACCAGACCATACTCTTAGATCAGAGATTTCTTTTTTCTTACCAAAGAATTCAGTCTTTCAAAACATGACCAAACTACAGGGGAGTCAGAGGCAATGACAGAAGCCGCAGAAGGATATTTATCCTGTTATGTATGCAAACCTTTTTGTCAGTAGCATGAATTAGTGTAGTGCCTGACACTGCCAGTCTGTAACTCACTCACCCACCTTACTCACGTCAGTTACTTGTAGGAAAACACTTACTCATAGGGTATGCTTCGGAAAACTACGTGATCTAAAAGCGTTATTTGCTCTGCAAGTTCCATGGCCGACAAAGTCTCAAAGCACTCTGGTTTTGGACAATCTGACTGCAAAAATAAGAAAAGCACTTGATGAGCTCTTTTTGCATCAAAGGACGTTTCAAAGCACAGGGTATTAAGAACTTCTTATGAACTTTCAACACAGAGCTGTAATTAACTTCTTTGCGACAAACAAATAAGAACTAAGAAAAATTGCTAGGAATTTAAGAGTAAAACGTCAGGCTGGAAACTCACAAGGAAATAGGCACATACCAAACCACGAGTATATATGTAGGTTAATTGAAATCTGTGCATTCTGCATTACTTTCCACATAATCTCTCTGCACCTAATTCACTGCCCACACTCTTCCTCAGATTCATGTAATGCACTTACGAGATTGTCGTGACTACATCTGGAGGATGGGCTCTGTCTGTCAGGGTCAGTTTTGGTTCTGATGGCAGCTGAGATGGCAGACACTAACAATTCCTTATATATTAATATATCCTCCCTCCCCCGGGTTTTGTTGGGTTTTTTTTCATAATGTGATTTAAATCCAAATCCTAAAGTTTGGACCTGTTTGCCTTTGATGTGGGCTCCAAATTCTTACTTTCTCTAAAATGAAGCTATGTTCCTGATACAGAAAAACAGTATTTCTGCCCAGAGTTGTTGTAAAGTTGCAGTTGTGCTACATTTTATTAACTTCAACCAACTACATTTCTATAGGAGTATTTATGTTTAAATTACAAGATGAGCTTACCATCTGAATGATATCCTCTATTTTTAAATGGGTATCATCTTGATCATCCTGAGAAAGAGCCCTGAAAAATTAAGTAGGAGAACATCCTATATAAATAAAATTGTCTATGGTTATAAGAAAACCTTATCACAGATAGGCAATCATGTTTATCTAAAATAAATCGTAAGACTGCAATTGAAGAGGTGAAGAAAAAAAAGTCTGGTACCTAAATCCTCATGTCTTGTTTTAAGTAGAAGTGCACAAAGTGGTACAACATCAGAGTCACGTAAGGTAAAAAGATGATCATGGAGGCTTAAAATCTGTCAGCTAAGAACAGCCTATACTGTAGAATGGCCAATGACAATAACTACTGTACTGATTATAGTGATAAGCTTTTTACATCTATCCCACTTCGATTTTAGTGCAAAGAAGTTTTGTGGACAAAGAAAAATTCTGTTTTCAAGAACTGGACTGACAATGCAAAACCACAGCACAGTAACAATCATATTTAATCAGAAGCTCTCTATCCTGGATAATCCTAGGAAATGTAATGGTGGAAAAATTACATCTCAAGCCATTTCTCTGATTCTCAAACTACCGTGCTAAATGGTATTTTGGGGAAATGTTTCAAAAATCAACACTTGAGAAGTAAAGAAAAGGTAGGAAAACAGGCATGCATAAAGGAGTGATTCACCGGGAAATGTTCTTGTTTATTGGCACTAGACTGTCCCACACAAAATGCTGTGAGTGTGGAAATAGACAACAAACTGGTCTCAGATTTTACTTGTAGCAAGTACATGATTTGCTTTCAGTAATAAAAGTTTTAAACTATGCTTCCAATTGTGCTGTAGAAAACCTGTGATTATTAGGGTTATTTCAGAGTAATGGGTCAAAAATGAACCCAGCAGAAGTAGTAAGTACTCATCAAGCCCCATCTACCGTGGTGTAGTGTGTTGACACATAATTGCAAGATCTTACCCCTTCACTTGGAAAATAAAAGACTCAAAGCAACCTTGAATAGACTGGATTTACATAATGTAGGAGAAAGAAGATTTAGGGAGAAAGAACAATATGTCAGTGTGTAACAGATTGCCCATAAAGACACAACAGCATGGCAAGAAGTTGCTGGACTGATTCAAACCAAGGAAAATTTAGGTTCTATGTTAAATTCCATTTTCCAACTGCAAGTAGGTGAACACTGAAACAGGCTTTCTGCAGAAGTTGCAGAGTACTCCTCAGCTGGATTTTCAGGGAAAGTTTAGATGACCATTTTCAAAAGATAACCAGTTCTACTGATCATTCCAGAAAGCACAACAACAGGACCAGGTATTTTCTCACGGTCCCTTTAATTTTTATTTTTGCACTCTGTAGTAACAGGCTTTCCATGCACCTGCTGGGGAATGGGTTAAAAGAAAAGGATTATACTGCTTGGAAACTTTAGCTATGAGTGTAAGATACAGAATTTGTACTATGTGGGTGGGGAGGAAGTGTTAATGCTTAGTACACTAGGTTCTTCTGTTGTGGGTTGCTGTTGTTTCCTTTTGGTTTGCCAAATTGGAGGACCACGTTGAAATCAAATGTAGATACAGATAAAGGATCTAATAAACCTCAATGCCTTCATTTTCAGCCTATCAAATCCAGACAAAACACTCCTTTCTTCACAGTGGTTGGGAACACCTTATGTCTGATAGGCAAGCCATGCAAAGTCTTGAATGTCTACCTCCTCAGGAGAAACCTAAGCTGCTTCTCCAGATAATAATGGTGTGCAGCTTCAGTAACTGTAAATAGACTGGCAATCTGTCTTTCCTTAGAAGCTTATTTTGTACTGTGTCTCATGACTGCCTGCAGAAAGGTATTGTTCATCATATGGCAAGAGCATGTGCTTCCAGGCAATAACAAAATGAGGAGGCTTGCCCTTCTGCCCCAGGTATTCTCAGTAATCTTGTCAACTCATCACTTAAGTTCCTTACACATAACTTTATATTGGCTGATGTTCTCATCTTTGATACAAAATTGACTGTAGTTGCTTATACAAAATAAAATAGGAAACACGAGATTCTTTAAAGGCTGAAAATACTTAATTTTTTCCCACTTTTGTTTCCTGATATTCTCTAACATGGTCTCATGTTTTATGTAGACTTCCAATCACTCATTCTAAAGACATGACCAGCACTTTAACACAGTGGTATTATGAAAAAAAAAAAAAAAAGTCTCTTTTATCCATAAATGCTCAATAGAGGACAGTGCATCGCTAGAGTGGATAAAGCTACATTTTGATAGCATCAGTAGCAGCTTCCACTTCAGTCTGCATTGTGGTCAGCTTTGGGATACAGAGTTTTAACAAACGTCTAAGATATATTTTGCTGTTCAGTTCTGCTTGGGTAGTTCCTATTGCACTTCTGAGAGAGCCTCCTGGAAGCTGGTTAAGTACAAGCAAAGGTGAAAAGTTATGAAAGAAAACAAAGGTAAGGAGAGATTCTGCCAGACCTCCCTCTGAGGGAGGACTGAATAGTGTGACATCTGCATCATTACACTTATAAATCAAGTAAATATGTAAGAAGTAGCTATCTAATTCTCAGGGTCAGCAGCTAAGATTGGAGATCTCTCTCACATAAATTATTCCTTGTGCCTGACCAGTCCAAATACTAAAATAATTTTCTAGAGGAAAATATTAACACCAGTCTCCTCATTCCTTTATGGTACATAAATATATTTAACAAATATATTAATACCTAGTGTAAGTTATAGAGCCTGAAATATACTGTCTGGTGAGATCATATGAGACAGAAAATTGGTCATCCATCAAATTTTGACCTCTGCATATCCCTGGGCTTCACTTGCATTTCTTTTGAGGAAAAAAAATGAGGAACTGCTTCTTAAACCACACTTTTTTTTCTCCACATAGGACTATTTATCAAAGTTATTCACCATTGGTTCATCTGAACATTGCTCCTTCCTGCTTCACCATCGAAGAAATTTTACCTAGATTTCAGAGGTTAGCAAACAGGGATGATAAAAACTCAAACAAAACATCCTTCAGTAGGTTTGCCTACCTTTCAGAACAAATACTGAATAAAAACAAGCTTTTTCACCCTGCAGACAAATCCTGTCAGTCCATTCAACAAAAATCTCATCACGCAAGAAACACCAGCTGTTCTGTTTGATGACTCAAGAAGGCATGAAGCAGCTCATATCTCTCATAAACACTTTCCTTGCCATTCCTGTTCTATACAGAGTCTTTCCCAGAGCTGACCACAATATACCTGGAAGATTAGCCAACCTTCCTCTGCTGTCAAAGGGACTGATTTTCCAAGATATTTATATGCATGTATATTCACATACATTCAAAGACTGGGTCGCTTTGTAAAAAGAGACATTTGTAGACAATATCCTTCAAGGAGACAGTCCATGGAATATTCTCATACATAGGCTCAGAAAGCATGAACTTTCTCTCATGAGTCTTTCAACACTGAATTTATGATAAGCAATGCTTTGCCTAACGTCACTCTGAATTCCTCTACTTTACAGAATCAGGAGTAAATTACAATAATTGAAATGAGGGGAAGGCAAAACCTACAGTGACGGTTGACTGGCAAACCAGAATTCTGATAGACTACATGTTTTGATTTGCCCAGGTGTTTTAGTTATAGAAGCCTGCAGCAAGCACCTCATCAGAACAACGAAGAAGTCTACTTCATGGCAGTCACCTAACAATTGGGTGAATGACTGTTTTTGTGAGGGGCATGTGAAGTGGCCCACCCTTCCTTCCCCTTTTCATCCTGTCCCAGAGAAGCCTGTTGAACGGAAGTTTCATCAAAACTTACAGTTATGGTAAATCTGTGCTTTCATATAAAAAATGTGCTGTCAAAACTGTGCAAACAAATTGATTTCTAGTAATAGTAAATAAGTCCGTCAGTTCTAGGTGGGTAATTTATATTGCCCCTCTAAGTCATATTAGATGAAAGCCCTTCATCCAGGAGAAAACCAAAAAAATAACATCTTTCCAAGGAGTTGTGTATGTGGTTGTGACAGACTGAGCAGAATTTCTTCAAACCAAACATTGGTATGTGAACTGTAAGAGGAACTAAATACCTGGAAACATCTCTACATGTTTCTACAGCAAGAAAGCCTGGAGTTGGTTCCACCTCTGAATCCACTAGCAAACTGAGAAGCTGGAGGACCAGAAGCACTCCTGCTTGATGCCCCAGTAGCAGTCAGAAGTGTGTGTTCACAGTCTCAATGGGACAATAGGTCACTGCTTAGGACTAGCAAGTTGATCAGCTTTTTAAAGCATACAAATATTCCTACTTTAAAAATGGGCAATAAAAATGAAGGCTTTTGGAAGAGTAAAGGAATGTGCACCCCTTTCTCACTACCACAGGTACACAGTTATGCACGAACAACTGCCTTTAATAGCAGATTATTACTTAAATCCTGTAATTTCCTCTTCTCAGTTAACCATATAGACATGCTGACAGTGTCTATCTCTGTAAATACAGTGCTTTTATAAGCTTGGAAACCACTCTTAATTACCAGATGACCCATTTTCCTGCAGTAGTTTAAGCACCAGAGCTCCTCCTTTCAGTGAAAGGGTGGTATCTATGACACATTGGTGTATTTCACCCCTGAATGATTTTTTGTCCCAAATCAGAATTGCTCCAATACATTCTTTCTTACAAGGTTACTGAAGTAGTTCCCATTCTTGGAGAATTAATTTCTCCTTACCGGGTGATTTAACAAATTTGACATGCCTGGAAAATAACTGCCTCCTGTGTGGATGAAGAATGAGTCCAAGCATTTCACATTACAGTTTTGCTCAGCATAACACTTTGGGACAGTTTATGTGTTTACCTTTTTAACTTGGAGACTATGCCCTGATGTCCTGCTGACTGCAGCTGAACAACACGTGAAATTATGAAAGCTGTACTTACGAGACAGATTCTATCTGTAAGCTTACTTAGACCACAACTCTAACTTGAAAGTTTATGGGCAGTTTGTGGATATAATAAACATACAGATAGGACATAAGAGTAATTCCAGCTGCTACAAAAATAATGGTTGTTAATGAAAATGGAACGGTTTTTTGGACCCTTGGCACTGCAATACTGTGGCACTGATGCTTAATGGACTTAGTGTTGAAATAGTATTGAAATAGTACTGAAATAGTATTGAAATATTCAACATACAAGTTGTCCACCGTGCACATATGTTAGCAGCATTGCCAACGTTACCAAGACTTAAATTACACGTCTCATTTTGAAGGAAAATGGGACATTAAGTTGAAAGGACTAATCTGCAGGCTGAGCCACCAATGGCTCTTTTTCCAGTGCTAGTCTGTGGGATATAACTTATGTACTTAAGTACTTATGACTCTACATGAAAAAATCTACAATCAAATTACATTGCTTGAAAAATCTGGCAGGATTGGGGTGCACATCTGTAAACCCTGATAAAAGATTTCTTGGCTGAAGACCATATCTCAGAAAATCTTCATTCTCTACCTGTTTCCAACAGAAACTCCTACTGAGAACTTGGACAGGTCATTTTATTCATGCTTTACTTGTCTGCTCGTAAAGTGCCATAATCCTTTCCAGAAATACTGTCAGGATAATGGCTATGAAAGAAGGATTTTAAAAAATGTAATCTATTTCTACAAAATATTTCAGATTACTTAGTTGCCCATAGAAGCTGTGGATGGCCTATCCCTGGAAGTGTTCAAGGCAAGGTTGGATGGGACTCTGGTCTAGTGGAAGGTGCCCCTACCCATGGCAGGGGAATTGGAACCAGATGATCTTTAAGATCCCTTCCAACTGAAATTAGTTAATGATTTTAGTTTTTAATTGGCTTTTAGTTAAAATCCTGTCATACATTTTTTCAATGTTACTAAAATTTTATTTTTGAGTATATTTTTATCGATGATCTCCAGAGGTCCCTTCCAAACTCTACCATTCCAACCTCTATCATTCTATTTCACTATACCATTCTTTTGCTTTTTCTTTTCCCCATTTCTCAGTTTTTAAAAAATGAACTTTTTCAGATTTTTCGCTTACAGAATGTAATTTTTTTTCTATTTTTTTTCAAAAAGAAATACATCATGAAAATTCACAGAATGGTAAAAAATTCACTCTGAATTTTTGAATAATTCTGAAAAATGTTTAATGGAAGTACCTGATTAACTGTATTCACTAGTATATGTAGTGTGCTCAGACATTACAGTAGTAAGTGCTAGAAGGGAAAAGAGGATAAACAATACCCACCATTTCATAGAATATCAGTAAAAAGATGCAAATGGGGGCAACCCACAGTATTAGCATAATTACCAAGGTCCCATTTTTTTTATGCAACAGCTAATGGAAATTGGTTAACTGGCAACTGGATACAGGAAATTGCTAACAAACATTTGTGTTAAAGGCCTATAAATCTATTCCATTACTCTGCCAGGAGCATCCAATCCAGATATATTTTCTCATATTTTCTTAAGAAGCTAAAGGTCTTAATGTAATTTTTTCCACTACGAACCTTTGCTATCACAGATATTATTAAAATCCATTAGCCTAATCCTTCTTGCTCTTCTTGCTTGCTGTTTCTTCCAAGGAAATACATGAGAAACCTTACTGTTTTTACCCGGAATAGCAGCACATGCAGTATTATTAAAAAGGAGGTTTATTTTTATTTATGTAAACATTTAGTAGGATTCCCTTGACATGAAGTAATTTTATTAAGAACTTATCTTTCTTATCCTTTTTTTGACTTTTTTTCCACCAAGTGAGCAACTTACCTCTCATTTTTTTTTCACGTAAGTATCTGATGGGGAAGCCTGTTAAATGGTCTCAGAAAATTCAGACACAATGCCTTTATTGTACCCTTACTGGCTTTCCTGTGGAATACTTACAAAAATACTAAGTAAGCATGTCATAGATTTATCTGTGTTTTCTCATTGTGTCTTATTTTAATGACTGCCTAGTCTTTAAATGTGTACTGCTTCTTGGTAACACAGAACAATTTACATGAAAAATAGGGTCTATAAGGTATGGACACTTCGTAGATGGAATTATTTTCACTGATGAATGCATATAAAGATTCATCTTTTTGGCATAACTAGACAATCAACTTTGTAATACTGACCCTAAGTAAAAAAAATAAGGTGTTCTAGCCCAAATTTAAATAGTCCTGGTAATGCAGAAGCTTAAAGGTTTTTTATTAAACAAGAATTCCTCTCTGTAAGCTGCTCAAAGAACTCTGGACATAGTATCAACACAAAAGAAGGTGCAAGCA
Organism: Actenoides lindsayi; assembly: GCA_025331215.1. Taxonomy (NCBI): domain Eukaryota; kingdom Metazoa; phylum Chordata; class Aves; order Coraciiformes; family Alcedinidae; genus Actenoides; species Actenoides lindsayi. Next base: position 5,713 of record WTSP01015616.1, on the reverse strand, counting down.
TGGTCTTGCTAGGACATGATGACATGTTAGGCTGTCACCTCCCTCTCGTGAGCTTCCCAGAGTGGATGGCTCATTACTGAGACAGAAGTCCCTTGAGGTATCACAGTGAGTGGTCTTGTTGCTTTAGCAGGCAGCATTTCTCCCTGCTGCATGAAGACTAAACCCATGGTTGTCAGCTGTTCTCCAGCAAAATTTTCTAATACAGGTATTTTTATGAATGAAACTTAAAGCACACTCTGTTTTATAGCTAGTAAAATAGTAATCTGCCAAAATCAAATCTCTGGAGACAAAGCCAACCCAACAATTTTGCATGTTATAGGTAACATACTAAGTTATTTATCTCATTATTATTATTATTATTATTATTATTATTATTAACGTATTTACCTCAGTATATTTGCAGTAGCTTTCCTTTCTTGTGGCAGAAGGTCAGGGTCTCTCAAAACTTCTTCCAGCAAATTTAACACATTCATTTTTAGCTCGTTGTTCAGCTCAAAATCCTACAAAGGAAAACAATTTTACTTCCTTTTGTCTTAACAATGTTGATCAAATAACTGAAAGGATGTACTTTTGTGGGTATTGCCTTTTTGGTTTTTTTGTTTTGTTTTCTTTTTCTATTAAGTTTCAAAATGCTTAGTGAAAAAAGTTGGAAAGCTGTTGTTGTGACCATGCCACAAAAGTAGGAGCCCTGAAAGGCTGTAATTTATTTCCTTTTCTGACCTTTATCTTCTGTGTGGAAATGGGCAAATCACCCTTTGTCTCCTGTATCTCACCAGCACCCACAAAATGTTGTACTGTTTCTTTCCTGTGATGACTGTAAAAGTAGAAAACCAATTTAAATTGCAATACTGAGACCACTGCGTGGCCAGGCTGGACGCTGTTTTTTTTTCACTGTCTTCATGAGTTTCTCTGATTATCAGTATTATCCCACTCTGGTATTTCTTATCTCACACTCTTTTGGAAAGGTCTGATTTTGGTTCCACATAGTGCAGGACTCAACCTAACAAGTTCGATAAATCACACTCATGCTCTCTGGCATTGCACTTAAGAGCTTCGGCACTTTAATTACTTCTTTGACAGCCTGATATCTGACACAGGACTGCAATTCAAGAACAGGAATATCTAACAATCATTTTTGTTGGTCTCTGGTATTGGAGAAAATCAAAGAATAGAACAATGTAAGAGCTTTAAGGTGGGAACTTAAAGGCAAGTCTTGCAGTAGACTCCAAAAATGCTTCTATTTTGATCAAAGCTAGCATTTCAGGAAAAAAATCCTAAACCCAAATCCTTCAGTCACCTAGTGCATTGCAGACCTTCCTTGATAACCCACAGTTACTTGCAAGCAGGACCATGTTTGTGGCAAGCCCCTGCTTGTTTCCATGGGAACAGAAGCCACAAAGTTACTGAAAATGGGAAATATTTGGCACCTCTGCGCAAAAGCTGAATGTTTTATTTTCCCAAAGAACAAGATAGGTTGTGACAGGCTCCTTACTTGACAGGATTTCTGGATATGTATGGCTTAGGGGTCAACCACCCCTGGCAAAGACACATGTCCCCACACCATGAGTTTCACTTGAGGGGATGCAAGAGCATCTTAGTGCATCCGAAGTTGAAAAGAAAAGTGATCCTTAGCTCAAAAAAGGGATTAAATACTTAAGAGAAGGAAGAGAATGCGTGTTCATTAAAGATGGTGTCACAGACACACTTGCAGCACTTTTTGAGAAAGCGTATTGCTTAGAATGCCAGTGCTCAGAAATACCCTGCTGCTGCCTGCTAGAAATGTCCTGGTCATTCCCCTCCTGTTACAAGTATCCCCTTTTCATTCTTCAAAATTCATGTTTCAAAATGCAGGAGTATCTGTGTATTCGTTTTTTGTGATGTTTGTCCATATTAGAGGATGCTGGAGAACAGGAAGCAGTGCAGTATTACACTGTGGATGCTGTAACAGACATAGATCTCAAAGGCAAGCAAAAGTACTTCTAGGTACTGCGTTGTGTGTGTTTGTTTTATAAAATACTTTTTCTACAGTCATTGTCCAAAATGCCTCCTTTAGGAAATACTTCAGCCTGTTTGAAGAAGAAGAAGACAGAGATTTTTATGTCTTTATTTAGGGTATGAAAATGGAATTAATTAGTGAAGGCATGAGCAATGCAACTAAATTACATGACACTAGCATTTGCTCCAGGGCTATTTGAAAGAAAACTATTTGGAATACAGAACTATCAAAATTCATCTAAAGAAGAAACCTTGACTCCACACAACTTAAGCAACCAGTGTAATTAATATTAGTCCTATAGCTTAATGGTGGACACTGTGTTAAAGAAGTCTGGTATCTATGATAGTTGTGCTACAAAAATACCTTAAATGAACAGAAAAGATATCCAAGAGCTGACAAATCTAACATCCCCATTTAGCACACTGGGTAAAATTCTCTACCTGTCACTCTGAATGGGCAGATTACAACAACATGATCAGCATTTTACTTCTAAGTGTGTTTTTCAAACCATAATCAGTTATTTTCATTACATGGTATTTTTTCTCAAGAAGTCTTGCTTTATTGCAACTGAATTTATGACCAGAATAGTCTAGATTTTTAAAGGTTGTCTCATCTGTGAATATCATAGTCAGCAAAACCATAGCATTTCTTGTTTTTGCATGTTTACAAGTAATTCACATAAGTAACGAGAATTAGAACATTGTATTTTAACAGCAAAACATATTTGCAGAATAAGCCCCACAAGATAGGAGTCTTGGAAACACTGGGGAAAGTCATACTGTTGGCAAGCTATGTATGCCGTTAGTTCCTAGTGCTAGGGATATCTTCCACTTCAATCACACTGGATTTGGACGACACTTCATAGTGGAAAAATCCACTTCTCTAACATCAGAAAGATGAGAAGCCCTAGACTGTTTATCAGCATAGCCAGCCCAAACTGTTGTGGATGAGAGGGACAGGCTAGGGTTTACACACAGAGGATGTACTTGTCTGTGTGACTCCTCTGTCCCAGCCTGACCGCTACTAGATGTCACTTCACAGCACAGCCTTCCCACAGGACAGACCTGGCCCTATGTCCACGCATTTTCTGCAGCTGTTGTCTTACTGCCCAAAATACCTCTGTGCCTGGAGGTATTCTTTTTTTATAGCAATGTGCCAGCTACTTCTTATAATGTGAGGATAAAAGAAATGAAAAGAGGTGGGATTCAGAAGAAAACTGGAGAGCCAATCTATTTTCCCATTAAAGTTCATCATCTAGATTCCAGTGTGATGAACAATACATAGAAAATCTAGGGAGATCACTGCACTTATATAAGTACATGTACTTTATGTAGAAAGGTTAACTGAGAACTATAAAAAAACACCAAGATATTTAGCAATTTATTCCAAATACAAATTATGGATAAATAACTATAAATGCATGCAGATTACATCTACCCATTATGTGCATTATATATGAACATATATTAACATTTTACATATGGCTATTATAACTATTTGTAGTATAGACACACATAGATCTATATGTAGCTATATATAGGTCTAGATACACTGTAAACACATATATCACACCTAGATATAGAATTCTAGACCGTTTTTGTGACATTTTTTTTCTCTTTTATCATCTGTTAATACATTTCACTATTTCTACCACCCTTTGGAAGGACTTGCAACAAGACCTTGCCACCATACTCAGCAGCAAAGGCTGACAAGCCTGAGTACACTGGCTAGTCTGGCTTACATTTAACTGGCTGCAAGTCTTAGGCTACCCCAACATTCAAAGAGACTTTTAGTTGAAATTTACTTTAATTTTCTTTAAATCTTCCTAAGCGACAGGAAACATTCTTCATTTAAACAATGTGAGGAAGTATTGAATAACCCAGACAAATAAAAGGAGATAAAATCTGAGAACCTAAGTTAAATTTGAGTATGCCAGTGATTAGGACTACAGAAAACCTGGGAGGGAGGGAGGTAAGGTTCAGGAGGGGACAGAGACCTACTGAAAGACTGTTTGCAAGCAATTAGGAATATTTTTAAACAGATGGGGTTTGCACCACAATTTTCATGTATCTACTCTCATGCCAAAGTGTAAACAGGTAATTATTTCAATGATGTCAGTGAAGTGATTCTTAATCTTGTACTCAGGAGATCAAACTCTGTCAGAGTTAACTGAAGTTATGACAGTGTTGCACTTCTCTACAACATTTAATTTTCCAAAATGAAAGCCCATTTCACCTGTCACATGAACAACGAAACACTTTCGCACACGGAAGGCAGAGATGGAAGGTTTATAACTGGCTATCAGGGAAATTCATCCCTGAACTTGAAGTAAGACTGACTTACTTCAAGAAGCAAGCAAAGGACAACACTTTGTCTCCCAGTTAGTTTCAAGTGCAAAGAGACAGCCATCATTTGGGGAAAAGAGTGCCAGTCCTGATTATACAGTATCAGCGTTAGCCTGTCACTCCTGATGGAATATTATCTTTAAAAGTACGAGCTACGTTAATAGCATGGCTGGGTAATTCTCGTCAATTAAAATACAAACCTCTCCTTTTCCAGGCATTGTGTAACCCTGTAGTACAAAGAAACTTTGAAAGAAGAATCTAGCCATTACGTATTGTCAGATTAAAGCATTCAGGACAGATAAGAAATGTGACATCTCTGCCTCTGAGTCCTGGGATGTAGTACGTTCAAGAGCTCTGCAGAAAGACCTCAGTGAAGAAGGACCTGTCAGGCTCCAGCAGAAGTGGGTGCAGAGTACTGCTAATTAGTTTGACTGACTGCAAGCTTGGCTACTGTTCCTGGGGGTGACTCACGTTCCCTGAAGGGTCGTGGTATAGTAAAGCCTTACACTTCTGTGACGTTTGGACCGAGCACAGCGGCAATTAAGTGCATTACTACTCAATGCATAACTACCGTGCAGAGGTCATGAGTATATGCAAACTGCATTTCCTCACTAAGTTATCAATGGCATGCTGGAAGGCTCACTCAGGGTTCCCTTGTTCTGCCTCTCTCCGGGACAACCTCTCTGTTTCTTCAGTTCACAGGTTGCATCATGACATCTTGTTTATTCCAGAAAGAACCCCAGAAATTTCTTTGCTGCTTTAATGCAGAGGCCACAGATCCTAGGGATTTATTTGATATGTAGTTAAGGGACAGCGCATCTTGCTGTCATAGAAATGTGCAGCATAAGTGTAATTTGCTCATATTTCTACAATAAACTTGTAACTTCGCCAGGCATCATATCAATTATTTTATGCCTTTAAACATAAGTGGGGCCTGTATAGAGGAATTTTTATCGTATTTTTGATAAAAATGTACAAAATGGAATTGGCTGACTCATGTGCACTAAAACTATTTTTAACTAACTGAAATCATCTTTGTTTGGACAAATCTCTGCATACAGGTGTCCTCCATAATTTCTAAGCTTTCACATCTGCTAAGCCTTCTGTTGAAAACCCAACACATCTTCATCAGTAAGAGCAACAAAGTGACTTCAAGTAGATTATTTCACAGTGGGAGCACAACACGCATTGGGCACAAGATCATTACCTATCCTTTCAAATTTCAAGCCTAGGTTGACTCCCCAGGTCCTGTGGTAACTTCATAACTCACTGACACTGTCTGGCAGCCATCTCACTTGTAGAAGAGTTAAAATTTAGCAATTCATTCCAGCTGAGACCTTCAAAGAAGCCAACAGGAACGAGCATTCAGCTG
>WTSP01015615.1:0-14627 GCA_025331215.1 Actenoides lindsayi | reverse complement strand
CTAACAGAAATGCATGGCCTAGGGGACATACGTTCCACAGGCGTGAGGAGGCTGCTTTTCAATCCCAGGCTGTAGACCTGGGGGACCCTTCGCATGAGTGTGCGTGGCCCCAGCAGGCACAGTTAGGAAACGGGATTTTCCCGGCTGCTTTTTTCACCAGCTGCTGGAGAAAAGAGAGGTCCCAGCTTTCCCCTGAACTCCAAGTTATCTCCCTGCCCTTTTCCATTCCCTCAGTACGACTAATGACCAGTTCACGTGCCTACCTTGCTTGCTCTGTCCCTGGTGTGGGGTGGCTGGCAGCGGGGCAGCGTAGGCTCCTTCCCAGGATGAAGGCAGGGCTGGGAACTGTCCTCAAGGCCACAGCTGTTGGGTTGGGACAGCAAAGGTTACCTCACAGTTAGGAGGAGGGCAGGAGGTGATCCAGAGCTGCACGGCTCTCCTGCCTCTCACCTTCCCTGCTGGCTGGTCCCCTGCTTACTCAGACACAGCTCTGGGCTGTTTCAGGGACTGAGCCCTCCCCTCAGCAGTCCTCACAGGGAAAAAACAGAAGGATTTCTTGATAGCGTGGCATCATTATAACACTTTTCATTCATTTAAAGTATTCAAAGTGCAATTACTGACACAATTTGTCTCAAAGAAATGAGTGTGTAGGGGGGAAATATATCAGCTACTGTGATTCATTAGTAAAGGTGGGTGATACATGTCCCTGCACAGCAGCAAGGATAAGGCAGCTTGAACAGCTCTTAAATAGGTGGGTGCTGGTACTCAGCATAGAGTGAATACTGTTCACCTCTATTAGAAAGGCACAAATTAGTTTAGGACAGCTCCACACATCACAAAGGCAATCTTGACTTCCAACTCTGGCTTTTGGACTGTTTTTTGGAACTTTTTAATCTAAAAGATAAGCACAAAGAGTGTAGGCTGGACATGAATGAATGGGGCCTGGAAATTAGAAGCAGGCTCTTAAAGATTAGAGCAATCAGACTGTAGCAGGGAATAATAGGAGGAAAAATACCCTTAACTCCCTGAATATGTGGCATACTAAGTATGCTTCAGCCCAGCGTGCTCCACTGCACATTATGTTCTCATGTCCAGCCAAACTGAGCAATGCAATACCAATGTGGCAAACTGAAAGAGTGATCCACCTCTCACTTAGAGCTGTTAACAACAGGATACAGTCATTTCATTTTATAAGATCCATTTTTTCATACCAGGTATCTGACAAGTTATTGTGTGCTCTCACTATCTTAATCATCTGTAACTTTGAATCATGCTTCAGATGAGTCCTGTTCAGTTTGCAAAGCGTAGGAATTGAAGATGTCTTTGCTCTTCTCAGATAAATCATAGCAGCAAGACCAGGTGAAAAAAAGTAGTCATAAAGAAACAAATGTCCCCCTGTGCTTAGGGTTTAGCATTCAGTTAATGCTAATTTCAGATACAAATAACCTTGCAAATACTTTACAGAGATTTGAAATAACGAAAACAAGGTCCCAAATCACCACACAGTCATCAATAGCAGAGTGTAGTAAAAGTAGCACTGACACAACCTTCTCAACAAGAACTTAGTCATACATCTTCCCATCCTCCCCTCAGAGGGAAGATTTAGCCCCTAAGCTTAGTTATCAATTCCAGAACAATCTTAATAGCAGGTTGAGAAACAAGCTCCAGAGCCTAACAGCCAAATTTGGGATGCTGTGCCATGGACAAGGAGTAAATCAGCTCCAGGTCACAATCACCTCCCGTTTTGTACTCCGGGAAGATGTACCAAAACTCTACCCAACAGGGTAGGCCTTTAGCCTGTGCCCTCCCTGAAAGCTTTGCCTATCTTTTCAGCTGATGCCCTGGCAGACTCAGCACGGCATTCACGGTCAGGCCTGTCTGCTATGAGCTTGCCTTAAGAAGCCAAGAAGCCAGCTTGATTTCTGTTCCTTAACAGGCATCCACACGTGAACTTGTGCCAAGTTTTCCATTAGACATGCCGGGGTCAGACCAGGAGCTGGTAGGCAAAGGGCATTAACATTTGAAGACAAGATGCAGCCTGCCAGCCACAGTTTCCTTTCTCAGGTACAGCATGTTAAGGAGAAGTTAATCTACATAGAGCAATGCAGGGCACACAGCAATCATAAAGCACGGAACAGCGGTTCTCTTTCTGAGTGTACAAACTGCAGCATGGCACCAGAGACACTAACCTAGCTGTGCCTCCCTAGTACACAGTGCTGAATTAGGAAACTTGGAATACAAACTAGCTGCTCAGCAAACGTTACTATGGCCTTCATACTGATTTCCAATTTTAAACTGGAACAGAGATCAACCTGACTCACATTTCACTAGTTCTGACAGATACCATAATCTAAAGAGGGCTGCTAGTTAACCAGAATCCATAGCCAGTCTTTGACAAATGCAGCATATATATCATGTTGTGTTAGCTGCAGTTATTGAAATACATTTGTTTTACCACACGCTGGATGATAATATTCATAATCCACGATGATGAATAATGATGATAATGATCACATAATTCATAATGATGACATGGTGATAGTTAATTATAGCAAAAAACAACCAAATGGAAGCTATGCTCTGTTCAAAGGGATGCGGAGCAAAATCTTCATGGTGAAAAAGAGACTGCAAAACAAGCCTAGCACGCAAGTGGGCTGGGTTGTTTTTATGACCTGCCTTGATAGATGGCAACTGCCTGGAGGAAAACCACAAGCACCAAGTGTGTAGACAGAAGCATCACTTGAACGGGTGACAGCTGCAGCTGTTAGGAGCTGAAATACGAAGGCTGGCGATTTTCATGGGCACCTCATGGTAAGATATTTCTTATTCTCTCGCTATCTTCACAATATGCAGAGTTCTCCTCTTTTCCTGGTCTGTCTATTCTGTTTAGATGCCAAGCTGCACACAGAGGTCACGTCTCTGCTTAAGGTTTACATCCTGCAAAGAGCTCTGTTCATTATCAGTTGATTCCTTATGATAGCTATGATTAAAGTGGTATAAATATCTTTACACCCCTAGGGCTGAGATTACTCCCTCTTTTGGAAAAAGACTGGATCTTACGAGCAGTATGAATTGACTGGACAGCTAGATTCTTCCAAAACACTTGTAAATGCAACATCCTGCACAGCAAGAAAAAACTGTCAACAACAGATTATTTTTTTGTTATTGAAAAAAAAAGGAATAGATAAAAATTCCCACAGTGCTAGTACTATTAAGTGAAAGAAAACAGAGATGGAAAGGAATACAACAGAGAGAGATCAGTACCAGACTCTAATGTCCTAGCATCTACAGGATTCTCTGTACTTCCACATCCAAAAGTTGGTAGCAGAAACTGCATTCACAGTCCCTGTGACAAGATACTATCTCCTGTGTTTGTGATCAATGGGATATATGGATTAGAATATCTATGTGGTTTTCATTTTGGGCATTGATCCCATTAGCATTTTCACTCCACACCGGGGAAAGAAAATTGCATTCTCCCAGCTACATTTCTTAATGTATCATCACTTGTTCCAATCTACACAACACATTAAAGGTACAGTCGTTGTCTGCATCTCTGTCCTCATTTTCCCTTAAAAAACACTGGATACAAAATTTCACATCCACATTATCTCAGGTCCTTTGAAAACTAACATTGGCAAGTTAAATCTGGTGAAACAAGGGTGCTTTCACAGGCTAGCAAGCCTACTGCTCTTGAAAGCCTGCCAGGTTTAAATATTTAATGATCAGACATGGCATTCATCCCCCTAATCAATTCTTTTTTTAGATACAAGTCTGAAGAGTCTCAGAGAGTGCAATCGGGCAGTGCTGGAGACCTGCAGAGGCTTCTCATAACAAACACTAAATAGCTACACTTGCTAGGAAATGAAAAGGGGAGTCAGAATTCTCTGCCCTGTTCCATTAGGGGCATGCTGAAGCCATAAAAGGAGTAGATTGCCTTGAAATAAATTGGCTTTTATACAGCCTTTTCTTTATAACCTTCATGTTGGTAGCAATTTTTACTTAGAAGTAAATGAAACAGAAACTTATACAAAGTCGAAATAGGCAAAATTCTTTCTGGGAAGGCAATGGGAGGGTGTAAGTTCCACACATGCAGAAGAACATCTAAGAGATGTCTCCTTACAGTCCTGGCACATACAAACGATGCAGTGGGTGCCTGTAAAAGTAGGCATGGGTTTGGGGTTTGGCCAGACAGCAGGTTACACCGTTTGTTTTAGAACCACATGGAGTATGTGTAGGCTGATATAACAGAAATATAAATGGCAGAAAGTCAGAAAAGCGTGTCTGAAGTCATCTTTTGAAAAGAAATTAGGTACTTTCAGCCAAACACTCCTCATTCTCTGACTTGGATTCCTAACCCTTCCTCCCTTTTAGGAGTCAAATATTTATCCCGTTCCTTTCTGCAAAACAATAGCCAGAGGAAGGTTGGTGTTTTTCCCCTTTTTCAGAGGCTGGAGAGACAGGACACTCAAGCTGACCATCCAACAACGGAGATTTCAGGGGAGAAAAGACTATTCTTCAATGTCTCTCAACTGGTTTCTTGGCCCAAATAGACTGTACAAGTCATCTGAATAGTGTCTTGAGTACTGGACCCTCCTCATCCAGAAAATTCCCCTCATTAATGGATGATACAGTAATTCCTTCACAATGGGATTTACTCTTAGCAAAAGGAACCGCATCAACAAAGAGCTCCAAGACTGAAACCCACATAAATCCACAAGAGATATACATGCCAGATGCAGGCTCAAATCAGTTTGGAGAGAAGAATGGACTAAACCCCACTTCTCCCGTATCTTTGGTGAAGTATAGAGCTTTATAACATCTTTTATTGCAGGGAATAGTTCCTAGGAAATTATTTTGCTCTAGCTGAAGCCAATAATAAAATTTCTGTTGTCTCCCAATGAGATCTGAGCGAGGCTCATAATGCATTCAGCAGCTAGAGAAAAAAATGGTGAGGATGGCAATGTTAACAAATAATAGTGCTCTCCACCCTTGCTTTTGTCTTGTGGACCCCATGGATGTAAGCTGAACTGTGATAGTTAATTAGTACAGCTTTCCTTTGGGCCCAGAGCTTTATACTCTGCATTTGACACTTAAATCATGATGCAAATAATCATGTCTAAACAATAGAAGGGTTTTATTCTGTGATGACTCAAAGGACATCAAAAATTCATGCGAAAGAGGTTCAGCGAGAATTCTGGTTTGCAGGGAGAAGGGAATGATGTATAGAAGGATAAAAACTCTCCTTACAGAGCAACAGGATTGACCTGGCTTATTATACCCACCCAATAAACACTGATCCTGTTGTTTCTTTAGCTGCAGCCTGTCCTTAGGAAAGAAGCTCGTTTATGCTTTTTGCAACATTGACGGGTTCTTTTTAGGGTGCTTCATATTTCTCTACTGTACAATAACACAGAGAGCAGGAAAAAAATGTAGCTGTGCTTTATTTCAAAGTGCTGGTCAATAAAGACTATTGTACTGTTCTTTGGGTTAAGTCCAGGACAGTGACAACTGATGTCAACTTCTTGCAAGCAGATGACTGGGGACGAGCTGATAAAGGTGAACATGCTTTAATATGATTGTACAGTTCTTAGAGAGTGCTTTTATAGATCAGATGCCTGATAAGAAAGTAGGTGTTAGTTTATCGGGATGGAAAGTCCAATACAACAAACCACTTAAGCTTGTAAGTCAATATTTAGTCGAATGCATGGGAGTACTGCCTTGCACTGAGTGAGTACAGATGTGCTCACTTTTCTATCAGCAGAAGCCATTCACATGAAGTACAGGAAAATATAAACAATCCTTGATGCAAAGAATTCAATGTACTTTCTGCAAGTCTGTGTGCAAGGTAAAACTAAATGCTGATAAAGAACGTGACAATTAGAAAACTGAATAAAAAGCATTAATCTGATTTTGAATCTTCATCAGGAGACCAAATATTGGAAAAAACTGCTCAAATATATTGGGGGGGAGGATATCAAGGGCAAGTCAAAGTCTTCTCTACGTATTTGAAAGAGAAAGGGAGTAAATGTTGCACTAAGTAAACAAGCAAATAAGATGTAAATTTTTCAGTCTGTTGAGGCTGCCTGTAGTCATTCCTGGAGAAAGGCTCTAGAACAACTGTGAGAGTGCTATAGCTTGTCCTAGAAACTAATCAGTTCTTGAACTGGTGCCTGCTAAGGTCAGTACTGACTAAGTTTCACTGTGTTAGTGTGACCTTGTTCTGGAGAAGCTAATACAGCACCAATGAGCTGCTAGAATGTTTTGCATCAGAGTGGGCTGGTTATAATTATTCTCAGCTCTGATCAGCCAGAAAGGCCCTTATGATGATGTTAAACACACCACATTTCCCAACAATGACTGTGATCTAATCATCAAGAGGAAATACTTTCCAATCCTTTTGTTTTGAACAGATAAAGCAAGCAGGAAATACTCAGCTACCTTGATCCCAGTCTTTTGCCTTCCATTTCACTACTTCCTGCCTATGTCTATTTTGGGCAAGAACTGTGTAAGAAAATTGCTTCTTCAAAAGTTCAAGTTTCACTTATTCAGGCAGATTGAGCCTTCACCTCATCTCACCGGCTTCTCCCTCCTCCTACCCGCCCGGTGGGGGAAAAGGCAGGAGCAAAAGGATTAAAACAGGCGTGTTCACAACATCTGCTTCTTCGAGAAATCACCTTTGCTTCCTTTTAACTAAGGGCTATTTTTCATAGCACAGAGAGAAGTCTTTCATGAACATTCTCTCTGCAGTGACAGTCTGGGACCTTGTGACGGTGGGAACTGGGCAGGCAGGAACAGGCAGCACAGTATTTTTTTTCACTCTTTAAACGGACAATTAGAGGTGTCTGATTCCCTTAGTTATTTGAGGAGAGTTAACCCTTTCCTCTGTATTTTTGAAAAACCAAACCAAACACACACACACACACACACACACACAAAAGGCACGTAGTCCAACTATTTCCCCTTGTTTTCAGAAAATTTGAAAGCATCAATGCAGCATTAAAATAAAAAAAATCCTCTTTATATGATAAATATAAGAATAGAAGGATTTTGTGTTTGTATCACGCTAGTGTATGAAACAGGAAAAGAAAAGAATGGGAACATAAGAAAGATTTTTGCACAGAGATGATAGCCTAAAAATGGTTGTGGTCTCACACCACATTATGATGAGCTTCAGGGAGTTGGAAACTGTGGTGCAGAAATGTCACATCTTTGATGTTTTCTTAGGGAGCATTGCATTTTTTTTTAATGCCAATATCATGGCAGCTGACAGGAAAAAGGCCAAGATAAGGGTGCTCTAATCAGGGAATTTTCTATATGTTCTATACTTACTTTCCTTCTACCAGTCACATTTCCTCGGGTCAGGGGGGAAATCAGTGGGAAAGCATAAGAAACTCTCAGATACATTCTTTGAATTAAATTACAATTTTAAAAGGAAATCAATTGAACACTTACTACTAGTTCATCAGGTCAGTTCCACCTCATCCATCCCTCGCATTTCACAGCCACATAGCTTTCTTCAGGTGTTTAATTCCTTTCCATTAACCTCTAAATATCCTTTGACTCTGGAAAAGATTTTGCAGTAAGTATATAGATACACACTTCTGTGTGATAACATTCAAGAACAATAACCCCATAGGCACACATACTCAGTTTTACATGTGTCAATGACAAAGACAGCTTGGAGACGTGTTTCACACTCTTAAGCCTCTTGAAAACAGAGAAAATACACATGAAGCAGAAACACTTACGAGCTCTGATTTTTTTCAGAATGACATTGTGTTCAGTTCAATTATGGATTAAGTCCTGATCCCAGGATTTACTGCAGTTTCAGCAGCAGTAAACAGGAGTGTTCTCAGCAGGAGAATCTACATCGCACATCATAAGCACCAAAGAAAGAATAGGGCTCCTGTTCTTCTCTAGAATTTCTCTAGGCATCAGAGGTGTATCCAGGTGACAACAGTAAAGCAGAACTCTCGTGTCTTTTCAAAATATTCTCCCATTAAGGACAGTAGCCTTGGGTTTTTTCCATTAATCCTCCATCTGCCACCTCAAATTCCAGACTGATGGACTAGAAATTGCTGTATGAAGGATGCTTTTATTAATCGTATAAATCTTTGTACATGGTGCAATACTTAGCCCACACATAATCTTTCAGTGGGTATAAGAGATATAAAATCTTAAGGCTCACACTGGAAGAAGTGCTCACTGAAGTTATTACAGTGAGCAATGAGATCATTCCCCACTCTGATGTTAAATCTGTTGCAATTCCATTAATGCTCTCATTCAACACCCTCTGGCAATACCACCTCAGCAATAGGTTTAGACAACTTAGTTTAATTGTTATTATTAGTTTGTGAATGTCTTCAATTCTTCATCATGGCAAAGATGCTTTACTCCAAATCCAATGTTCCATTTGGTACAGTCTCTATTTTTCAATTCACATTTTATTTTGAGCTGATTAAGTGTGAAATTGTTTTCAATTTTTCACTGTGGCCATGCAATTGAAAAATCAGCCCTTCAGCTTTACCACTCTGTTGCCAGGTACCAAATTGTTCAGTCATGACTTACAGACTTGGTTATTCTTCTGAAGGATGGTCAGTCTCAGATCTCACTGGTCAGTCTCAGATCTCACTCTTGTTTGAAGTTATTCACAACCTACTCATGTCAAAAAGAAATGACAGATATTAATTACATTTTCAAGTTCACAATGATTTACTAAGTTGTTTTCATAACAAAGGAAAGTGTGTTGACAAAACTGACTTGTGAATAAAGTTATTTAAACTTGACAGTGTTTAGATAACCCAACAATACCTGCCCTTTAAAACTAGGAACCAACAGAAACATTGCACGGTCATGGGTTGCAGCATTCACTTTCTTATTTTTTCTTAATTTGGTAAAGGTATTCAGTCTGTATCCAAGCTTTTCAGACCATCACGTGGGAGAACTCAGAGGAAGATCTTTCAGCTTAAATACCAGAAGGGTTTGAATTGGCCAGCTCACAGCTCATTACCTGAGGAACAGCTATGATGCACGTACAAGACTCTCCCTCCTCACATCCCAGGCCACAGACTACGTGCATTTCTCTGCTCTCCAAGGACTGTGTTGTCTTCAGCAGAACATCTAGGAGCAGTCAGCTGTTTGGCACAGAGAGTAAAAGAATCAGTGTGTTGTCTGTAGAGCAAAAGGAGACTGACATGCACAGGAGTAATGTCCCTCTGACAAGGCAGCTTCACGGCCTTGATGTTTCCTCTCTCTCCTTTTCTCTTTTTAATTAACTACATAGCTACTCTTGGACTGGAGCAACGTTGGTATTATTTTGGGGCTACTCATATTGTTATGTAAGTCTAGTAGTCTATACCAGTGCTCTTCAGTCTGTGGTCTGCAGAGATACTATGGACTATTTCTTTATTTGTATATTGGAATAAGGTAACACAGAAAAGTAAGATAGTGACAGTTATTGCAAATTCACTGTCCCAGGGCCAAGAGCTCAGTGGTTCCCAGTCAGGAAGATGCCCGGCCAGGCCGTCTCCATTTCTGCCGACGCTGTACACTATCATCAGGCCTTTTGTTGCCAGCTTCACTGTAACAGGTAAATATTTACCCTGCAGCTACCACACACCATGTTCCCACCTTCTAAAAGATTCAAAAGCTCACTAGCAAATGGTGAATTTTGTTTAAACAGCACACCTATCTTGTGGCTCCATTCTTGACTGAGAAACTGCTTATATTGGTTTTCCCTCAAGGGTTCCACTTACAGTAAACATAATTAAGGCTAAAAACATTATCTACTGTGTGCCATCATTAGAGATTGCCTTTCGCTTTTAGCTTTGTCTTTGGTGTAGTCTGTTGTAGACAGAAACCATCCCTCAGTGATTAGGGTGCTGCAGGTCCAAAAAACCTTAAAAACCTTTTTAAGTTTACATGGTGGACAGGAATAGATGCTGAAGACTCTAAATCACAGTACAATGGCATTACTCAAAAAATACTCCAAAAGATTTAAAATCCTGTTCCAAACTTAAGCCAGAAAGGCTGCAGTACTACTAACTGGCACATCAAGCTGGCTCAGAAGGGGGACAGGATGATGGTACAGGGTTCCCAGCAATGTAGAAACCAAACTTTGCATTTGCCTTCTGCAACAGCCTTGTTCTGACAGTCATGGTGAGTGACTTTGTCAGGAGTACATGCAAAAGGCCTAAATCAACATTTCCTGGCTTTGTCCTGAAAGTGACGTTTGCTATCAGAGCATGCCAGCAAGATAGGGTACTGATAAACTATCCTTTCAGATTAACTGGGAAGGGTACAAATTTTCACAATTGTGGGTGTGCTTCAGTATGTGCTGGTTTAGTTTTACTGCTTCCTCTGCAAAAGGCTTGTTGCAGAGTCTGGCATATGCTGTGAACACACCTCCTTCCAACAGATCTCATTACAGTCTCTCCTTATGAGAGGATAAGAGGGATGATCCAAATCTGAACTCTCCAACTCTGGATCACTTGGGTGTCCCCTCACAGAACTACAGAAATACCCAGAAGTACCTTCCTAAAGCATAAGCAGGGAGATGTGACAGGAGGTTGTTTGGATCTGTGAAGCTGCTCTTCATTTTCTCAGTCCCTGTTTCCCCCTTTCTGCCACGCACGCTCTGCTTTCCCGAGCAAAGCTCCACGCCGTGCCCCAGTGCAAGCACACTGTTGAAGAGCAGAGCAGCGAGCTGTCGAGATCAGGCAGAACGTGGCTGATCAGCCCATGGGAAAGCATGGGTGAGGTGACATCTGGGTCTTTCTCTGCTGTCAGTCACGTCAGTTGGGTTTTGTCAATTCTGCTGATTAATGCCGTTACCACAATCCAGAGACAGGTTGCAAGGGCAGATGGGAAAGTGTCACAGATGACAAATTGAGGGAAACAAATAAATAAATAAATAAAGCGGTATTTCTGAGCTTCTCAAAGCACTGGCCTGTCTGACTGCTACAAGAAACTTAGCCATTTTACCATAAGCAATTGAAAGCAGCACTCAAACAACAGCAGAGCAAGAGAAACACTTTCATTTGCTCTGCAGAAAAAACTGCATTTCACAACAATGCCACTGGCTGGTCTATTAATCATTCATTTGATCATTTCCTGAAAAATAAAATTAATTGGTTGCCAGGGACAAAGGGGTCAGGGAAAAAGACTAGGTTCAACAACAAAAGGTTTTATCTTTTAATTTTTTGCATATGTCTTCGTTATGTTCCTAACTGATAGCGGCACCAGGAAGCAGACACGTTACAATATATTGCTCTGACCAGTATTTTTGCAAGAGTTTAGTTTAGTTTAGTTTTGGCTGGAAGAGACCTTCAAGATCATCAAGTCCAACCTTATTCCTAGCCCTATCAAAACCACTAAAACATGTCCCTAAGCACAACATCTACCTGGCTCTTAAACACCTGCAGGGATGGTGACTCCACCACCTCCCTGGGCAGCCCATTCCAATGCCTGACAACCCTTTCTGGAAAGAAATGTTTTGTTACCCTTCAGTATGGCAGTGAAAATCCTTTCCTCAGAGCTTTCAAATGATGTGAATCAGCGTGTGTGGAGCTGCAAAATAGCTAGATGGCACTTGTGTAGGTTGTAACAAGATGTTTTTTTCTTATACGTACAGAACTACCATGCTCTTTTTGTCTTAAAATGAGTGCAAATGTTCTCCCTTGGAAAGACGTGGAAGTGGCATCTGAGGTGCTACTCACATTTTGTGTAGAGTTGCTGTGAAATTATCCTCACTGCCACTTTGTGGAAGACCTGTGTGGTATTGGCCTGGGATTCCTGAAGGAGGGAATCTCATGAACAAATGTTCCACCACCTTTATCATATGACTAAGGGTTATGTGTTGTCACATCTCTTCCATAGAAAAGCTGCTTCCAGTTGCTAAGAAAATAAGTAACCACAAGGAATGGATTACCATGACTTGGTGTATACAGTGATTTAAAATTGATTAGCTAACACCATTCCCCCAAAACATCTAGGTAAAATAAGAAATCTCCTCAAATGACGTCAAAAAACTAGATTAAGCAAGGACAAAAATGTAGTAATTTAAAATGAGAATGACAAAAGACAAATGGCATTTCTATAAAAAGCAGTATTTTTGAGTTATTCAAGACTTACTATACCAGTGATGTACAATATAACATGCTTGAAATTTTTCCTGCTTTATCAGGTGACTAAATCTTAGCTAAATATTATAAATACCTTTCAAATAGCCAAATCATCCTCTGTGCCTTAAAGAGTAAACCAGTATGTCAGCAAAACTCTGTCAGTAAAATGACAAAGAAGATACTTGTTCAGTTCCACTTTTCAGACAGTGACCATATCTGATCAGAGGAGATACATAGGTACATCCTTAGTGAAACCTACTTTCTTCCCTGCAGCATATTGTAGCAGCTTTCAACAGGTTTACAAAATTGTTTTTATTTCATACCATACCTTGACATGAAAAGGTAAATAATGACTAACTGCCACAATTTATGCAAACGTGTAACACAGAGCAAATTCATAAAAACTCAAACATAAAAATGATAGCATAACAACTTTTTTTCCCATTGCTTTAATCAATTCTTATTACCATTACATTAACAGCATTTTTCCAAGGTGTTTTTTCAAAATAAAGGCCTAAATTTTCCATACTTTCTGAAATAGATTTTCCTGTGACTTGTCACTAGAAGAGTGACAATACACTGATTTGCCCCTCAGGTTCTCATGGTTACTTACGGACATCAGAATCAACAATTGCACTCTTATACGACACTGTGTATTTTGATGTTTATGACAGCTTTGCACAACATGCCGTGAATCAGCTCCCAATGGAAATTTCAAGGTAGATGTGGAGTAAATGGGTTAATTATCTCAGCTGATATGTGACCACAACTTTGTGACACAGTTTTACAGAAAGCTCCTTGTGGCCTATAATGACAAAAGACTTAGGAGTGTGTTTTTTATAAATTAATCCTCTGGAATAAAAATACACAAAAAGGAAGGGTTAGTTAAGGAGGATATAAAGTAAAGCAAATCTGTGTGCTTCCCTGTATGTCCTTTTCTACACACCCCTGTGGAATAAGATACATCAACAGATTCCTTTACATCTGTTTGCACATATAACTTAATCATCTTCATGCGTATGGATTTATTTTTTTGAAAAACCACAAACAACCCCTCCTTTATTGTTGGTAACTGAGACATTAAGAAAACTCAAACATATTTACTTACATGTGTTTAGATGTATTAGACAGTATATAGATACATAGATGTGTAGCAGATATTTAAGGCAATAAAAACTAGGCTGTGCTTTTATAAGAACGATCAAGTAAAAAAAGAAAAATTTGTTCAGACAACTAAATCATACATTGAGCAACCAAGCACAGGAATTCATAACAACCTGACGCTTACACAATCAGTGTTCACTGTAGTGAATGGGAACGTTAGATGTCTTGCAATTCCTATGGATTGGTGTGCATATTAAACATTTTCAGCTTATAACAAATGCCTGTGTGTCTAGGAGAAAATGATGTAATAAAAGTAAACTCTCTATTTTATAGCTAAAACTTAACTCCTGTCATTTATTTTTACTCTATGTTTCAAGCGGTGTGTTAGAATATACGGTGCGTAATCATTTCTGACTTATGCAAAAGCTTTATTAACGTACAAATTACATGTTTGGACAAAATCTTGCAACCTTATCTTGGCAAAGGGGTTCTCATTGTAGCGTTTTGTTCTGATATATGATGTGCTTGTTTTGGAAAGCACAAACTATTCACTTGGTGTGAAATATCTGAAAAGTCCTTGAGTTGCAGTCTGCTTCTTTCTGTTATTTTTTACTGCCTTGCCATTTACTTGCATCAAGAGATACGACATTCCATGAAATTTCATACATCGAATTAATACTGACTTGGACAGCACTAGCTGAGTGAAACTGAATTAAGGATGCAGTGTAAGAGGCAAGTAAGAGATGCATGGGTATGAGTTATTTAATCCATGCAAATAAATGATCTCCAATCCCTGTCCAATGTCCACTTCCCTAGACTTTACATGCTAAGCTCAAATTTCACTGTGTGAAGCCACAAGGCAAACGAGTCAGTTCCAGCAGGATTTGTGCATCTGTTTGTTCCTTCTAATACAAAGTTGTCTGTTTGCAGAATGAGAGCCTTAAAACTCCACATGGGTCCACAGTTCCTGGAAATGATTCTCAACATTGCAATTGCTGACGGAGATCATCCAGAAAGTATTTTCTCACTTATTCTGTGCATTATACAGAATACCGAGTATTGTAATTTTCACATTTTTTGTTCAGTCGGTAAATTTTTTGTTTTCTTTACAAGTCAGTATAAGCAAAAGAGACAGAAAGCTACATATGCAAAATATGGTTTTAAATGAAAGAGTTTCCAGTTCCTTTTTGTGAAAGAACCTTAAGAGGAAGTTTAAATAATTTGGTAAATTAAAGGTGCAGGTAATTGGTAGAAATGTCCATATCACTTGTGTCTTATGTAAAACAATTCTCGACACCGGCTCATTTGCCAGAGCTTGTTCCTTTTGTCTTTTATCCATGAAGCTTACTTTCAGTGTCTCTTCCACTTCGCTGCTGGAGATAATCTCCAGCATCAGAA
>WTSP01015612.1:0-19415 GCA_025331215.1 Actenoides lindsayi | reverse complement strand
GGGCTGTTTAGCCTTGAGAAAAGAAGGCTGAGGGGAGACCTTATTGCCCTCTACAACTACCTGAAGGGAAGCTGTAGCGAGGCGGGAGTTGGTCTGTTCTCCCTGGTGACAAGTGACAGAAAAAGAGGAAACGGCCTGAAGTTGAACCAGGGGAGGTTCAGGATGGATTTCTTTACAGAAAGGGTTGTCAGGCATTGGAATGGCCTGCCCAGGTAGGTGGTGGAGTCACCATCTCTGGAGGTGTTTAAGAGACGGGTAGATGTTGTGCTTAGGGACATAATTTAGTAGTTCTTGATAAGGTTGGACTTGATTATCATGAAGGTCTCTTCCAGCCAAAACTATTCTATGATTCCATGATCTTCCACAGGTTTTTGGTTCCTCGCCCCAGGAAATCAGTGCTATTCAGTTCAACCTCAAAGGTTGCTCTTAACAGCAAAGAGGAAATTTAAAGATTCAGGTTTGCAGATGCGATAAACTTTTAAGAAGACTGAAGAATAATGTAAAGAGCACAATGTAGACTCCCCCACCCTCATCCCTCCACTTTGGAGTTCAGTATCATTACTCATGCCAGAAATCAATCTCACTCATGAAAAGGAACATTTTATAAACATGGAGAAGGGTTGCAGAACAGCTCCACAGTGAATACTTAATTCTTCTCAGAAACTCTAATCTCACCATCCTATGTACGTTATGACATACTTCAGCTAGGTGAGTGCAGAAGAGTCAGGGCAATCTAAAGGTCAAACGTACAGTTTTCCATAGCAGCAAAACTTAAAAGCAGCTAAAGTATCAAACTTTTGTGGTTGAGAAGAGGTCTAATGTTCTTTTGTCAAGCCTCTGCCCACCCTGTGTCAATCTAACCTCATGAGGTCAAAAATAAGAAGGAAGACATAAAAGGAAATGATGTTTACATGTTAGCCCTGAGCTGGCCACAGTCCTGCATCAGAACAAAGTCAGGTGCCATAGTGCACAGTGGGGCCTCTGCTGGAGTTAGGTAAAAGTGAATGATTTCAGCCATGGCATCTCTCCCGCTAACAGTATTCTTCTTAGTAGCCATTTTAGAAAGGCCTTCAGAATGCATCCATATTAAAAAAAAGAGAAGGGAAAATATTTCATAACCAGTTCCTGAATAAGTTAAGAAAAATGTACAAAAAGTCTCAGCAGATCAGAAACCTAATTAAAGCCATGGACATGCAGCTGAATGTACTGTTGTTAATTGTTAATTTAAATAGGAAAAACAACTGTTTCATACATTGCATTTACAAAAAGAAGATAAGTTCGAGCTTGCAAGAAACACTTCCCCAGATGATTGTCTAGACTACCCTGGTATTTCATTTGAGTTGATAATAAACTAAAACCCAGACAGTTACTATTTAATAGATCTCTCTCTGTGTAGAGACAAAAGCATAGTTTCATCTTCTTCAGACCTGTTTTTTGTTCAGCAAAACACAAGAGCTTCAGAGATTCACCTCTTTGGCTTAAACAATATTTTCAGTGGGACACTACAAAGCTGAGTTATCTTTTAATAATCAAAATATAGGACAGAAGTTAATTCAAATAATTAATCTCTTCCTCAAATAAATAAACAACTTCCTGATGTTTCTTCTCTACCAAACTATAACTGTGAGGTGGAATAAACCAGTTTACATCTGGCACTCCAGTATTTTGCAAGCCTGGATGCAGTATGCTCTTGACTGGCTTCAGCAGCCTCTACCTCTGATAGTACCTGGATTACACTCTTCCGTATAATGTCTTAGAGCAACTATAGCTTTTATGACATTGCATAACTAATGCATATGAAGACAGATACAGTTGAAAATGTAAAGCAGATCAAATTTAAAGAATTTTAAACCTTCATATTTAATTCATTTAAAGTTGAACAATAGTTTAAAACATTTTCTTTGATACATAACTGCTGTGCCCTACTTCACTGTTAAAATCATTGAAACTTTAATTCTGAAGCCCAGTATGCTTTTCACCACTTACATGAAGCTTACTTTTTAAACAAAGACATCTTCTAGCTTCTATCTTTCAGTTTCCCTTTCTAGTTCTTACAGACCTGTTCAGTGCTAGTGTTTAGGAAACAAAACCAGAAGACCTATACTAAAAATACATTGGTCCTAAACAAGAATTCTAGTCTTAATAAAAACTCCCAGTAGCTTCTCTGGGATTTCTGCCAGACTTCGTAGTGCAGGACTGAACCCAAAAATTCTATTTTCATTGGCTTCAGCTGCTCCCTGGGAACCTGCAGAGACAGAAGACTCTCATCTCTCTGTCAGCAGAAGAGAGAGTGATGACTGCAGTGTGCTGTCAGCCTTGTGCAGGGCACTCCATGAGGGGGAAGACTGTACACAGGGAAAGACAATGAAGTCATGGCAAAGCAGGAAGCTTGTACACATTACATATTTCTCCCTCACCAGGAGTAAGTGGGAAAGATACTTGGAAGTCAGTACTTCCTAAGATTAGATTTGACCGCCGCTCAGAGACCCCACATTTTGTAAAAGCTGATCTTGAATACGGAATTTGCCAGGGAGCTGGTAACAGAACACAAATAGTGAAAAATATCAGGGTGCATAGAACACACAGGAGAAGTCAGAAAATTGTTTCCAAGTATCTGCATCTGTCTTACCCTCAGCCATAGAGCTGGACAGTTTGGTGGACCTCCACACTCATTCTCTTGGCTCAACATTTAGACAGTCTTACTAATTTCCTTTTTTATTAAACAGAACAAATATAAGGTTTACAATCAATGACTATGCCCTTTTATGGTAAAGTAAACAAACAAATAAATCTTCCCATGTCTTATTTTTCAAACTCAAGTTTCCACAAAAAGAACTATTCAGGTGTTACTAAACAATACATCTATAGTTTTCCTCTTTTACTTCTTACTCAACCATTGAGTTCCAGTACAGCATTATAAAAAAAGACACCATAGAATATTCGAAACCCTCTTTTCACACTCTCTCAGCATTAATTTGGTTCCTCTGTGTACACAGAACATGCAAAGGTACAGCCAAGCACTTTTAGCTCAACAATTCATTAATGTAGCATGGTTCAAAATTTCCTGATATTGTTTTAAATATTAAAAACAACTATGACTACCAAAGAATCAGCAAAGCCCTTACATACAGCTAAAAAATTCAAGGACAAACACCAATCCTTTACACCACTAATTATTATGAGATTTGCATTTCTTCTTGTTTCCACCTTTTTTAAGTGAGTTAGCACTGCTGGTGAGGATAGGTTGGCTCCTTGACTGTTCTGACCAGAAAAATACCTTGTAAGAATTTGTACTCCTATAGCTTTTTTAGTTTAGATATATAAGCTTTATCTGAAATGTATACAGAAAGGTAAGCTCTTTTATTAGATAAAGATGAAACAGTTGAAAAAAAATGGAAAAGGAATTGGGATCTGTGTCTCCATCTGAAAAGTCTCAGGATTTGTCTGGTTTAAAATCAGTTCAGTGAGAGGTATCTTTTCTTCCAGCCCTTCCTTCAGAAAGCATCTCCCTAAGCATGCTTAACTGGCATCTGTATGTCACTGTCTTTTCAGATGTTTCTAGAAACCAACACAGAAGCAAAAGCATATCCCATGTGCTCAAGGGATTTTCTTTTCCTCCTTGGGAGGCCTTAGTTAACCCAACTGAAATGAACACAAATCTTTCCACTAGATTTCAATAAAGCTGGATTTGTTACAGGTTTCTGTTAGGTTTCTTATACTTCTTTTACAGGCAGACCCCACCCCTTCCTCTCCTAATCCATTCTACACATTTTCCTATATTTGGTGGGTTTTTTTGTTCTTAAAGTATAAAGTGAGTAGAAGCAGAGTGAAAAACATCACATAGCTGTATTTTTTAAGTACCCACAAAGCCTTAACAATATATGAAAGCATTAAAAAAAAAAAGAAAATATTGCTTGTTATGGTATTCGAGAAAACAGGATGTATCATAAGTAACTATGCTTTTGGTTCAGTTCCTTATAATTTAGAAACTTACATATTTGATACAAATAAGCACAGTAACTTCAGGCAGGACTGGCAATAGAGACAGAAGGGAATTGTAAAAATATAACACCATGAAGCAACAGAATTACACTTTTGAAGTGTAACAATATTAACAAAAAGTAAATTTACTGAAATACAATTACACCAGAAGAAAACTACTCCTTTAAAGGTTACTGTCTCAAAAAATGAAACAAAAGAACTTGGTTAAACTTGGTTAAAAGTGTTTTTGCTTAGCTAATGTGAAGATTTGCATTTTAAGTAACTTTTATATTGTTTTATATTGCAAGAAACTTATCAAATTATGGAAGTTTTAATCTTCTAAGATAGGCTCATAGAAATTAAGTAAAATGATTCTTCGAGTAGAAAAGAAGAAACAAATCCACTTACTTCCAGTGCCACACTCAAGCTGCGTTTTGGATACCTTGTCAACAGGAGATAAAAAAACAGCTTTACCCTGCTCATGACACTGGCTCATCTGTGAGCAACCTAACATCTCACAAAGTTAAAACAGCATTAATCATTTTCCCTGTACTGGTTTATGAGTGAGAATGATTGCTCCAGCAACTGTCAGAAATCACACACATCACTAACTAAAGCTCCTTCTCCCACCTCAGTCAAAACGTCTTTTCTATGGCCAAGATACAGGGTTATGCAGAAGAAACATCCGTCACTACAGTAACAAAACAGCAATTCCCGCCTGCCGTGAAAATTCTTCCTCTGGCAGGATCCTAATGGTCTTGGGGAGCCTTAAGAGCTCTGCAGTGGTACAAAGTGGCACAGCTCAGTCTGAATTTACAATAAGCAAATAAAAGGGTCCCAAAAGGGGATTGAAAACGGAAACATCATATAAATTTTATGTAATTACATTGAAAATCAATTTTTGTCCGTAAAGAACTTTGAATTACACACCTTAAGTCTTAACACAGAGAGGGAACATCTTTTCACATACATGCCTAAACTGCCATATTTGCATGTAGCAGTCAAATAACCAAGTGGCTTCTTTATCTAACAAATGTGAGACTAGATTCCAAATTCTATCATCTGAGACCTAATTTTGTGACACAGATCTCCAACTTTCAGTCAAGCAGGGTTTAAAAAACATGTTTCTCAGGAAGGAAAACATCTTACATGATAAGCACTCCCTGTGAACTGGACCATGTAGTCTGAGTATGCTACAGTGAACTGATACTATTCTCCTTCACTCAACAGGCCCTGAATGACTCCTTCATGAACTTGCAGAAAGTATCTCAAGACCATATGGTCCACTTCTCAATGGCTAAATGCGGACTGAAAATGAATTAAACTGGTATTTAGCAAGTAAGTATTCCACTTATGCGCACTGAAAAAAAAGACACAGGGTGCTGTGGCAAGAGGAAAAGAAAAATGCTGGTTGATATTTGATAACAGCATCTAGTAATTATTTTTTATGTTATCTTCATGTCTCCCTTTCTTCCTGCCTTCTCCTAAAATGTCCTGCATTTTCATTTATATTCACTCCTATGGCATTCACAAGTAAAAAATAAAAAACCTCAGACTGAAACTCAGGATATTTGATTGATTGATAAGTCCGCTGAAGCTTCAGGGCTCAGCCTTTAAGAAGTAACAAGCTCATGTGCTTCAGCCTGTCTTGGAGGCAGGGAAGAGAGCAAGAATACTCCCTTTGTCCAATTAGCTCTTCAGAGAGGGGACCCACTTAATGCATATACATACACATCCTTTCCCACATAAAGAACCTCTATTTCACTCAGGCAAACAGTAGCCACCATAAAGCAAAAACCATCAAAATAAAAATATTACATCCCCACAACTCCTACAAAAAAAAGAGAAGAGCTCATGGATCAAAAGAGCACATTTGCTGTTAAGCACATGGACAAAGTTTACAACGACTGAGGGACAGCTAAAATGAACCAAGTAACATGAAAAACGTTCGGGTCCTTTTGTAACCACTCATACAGCAGTATGCCACAGCTGGCCGACAGGAAACCTCTTGAACATAACCGATCATAACCTGCATGGCAAGAGGTTCTGCAGCTTATGAGATTAGAGGGCAAGAACAAATATACAAACCCTGAACACATCCCCCAAAAGTTTTCACTTTTTATACTCGTGGTAGTGCTACAATGAACAGATACAAAAAAAGTTGTGTTAAGTTAAAAGATCTTTTGAATACCTGTTGGAGTAAAGAGTAGTTTCTTACAAAATTCATTCTCTCCTTGCTTCATTTACACCTCATCACTGCCACATACGCATCCACAGTAGCACTACAGAATACATATGAATTGTGTGTTTTCTTTGTAATAAAAATATATTTGAGAAGTATTGAGTCCCATATAAAATTGAATCAGTTTGCTAGATAAGCTTAATTGCATTCATATGTATTACTCCAAAATATCTTTGTAACTTTTAAGTGCCAAGCAGTTCCTCCATACTGTTCCAGTTCAGTTCTGGTTTTTTTGTTCTTTCCTTTTTTGCCTAAGTTGGACTGTACTATTAACACTTTCACTAAGAATGCTTTTTGCTTCCTCCTACCCCTTTGTCTGTGCTGTTTATTAGTTTCCTCATCCTCTTCCCAGCTTGAAGAAAACCTTTTTTTCCTTTCTCATCTTTTTTTCTTCTTCTTCATCTGTTGTCCTTAAACATAGGATCACCACTGATTATTTCCCCATCAGGGAGAGTCAGATGAAGGTAACTGATCTCAACTTTAATGTTAGATCTATGCTTTGTTACACCACAACATGAACCTCTACCTCAAGCCTTTTTCACTATCCTCTGCAACTTCCTGTTCTCCAGCCTCAGGGACACTTCACTTACTCTGCTGCTGTCCATTCTAGGACTCTTCAATTGCACGGGCCAAGTTCTTGCAGGCAT
The DNA here is from genome assembly GCA_025331215.1 of Actenoides lindsayi. Taxonomy (NCBI): domain Eukaryota; kingdom Metazoa; phylum Chordata; class Aves; order Coraciiformes; family Alcedinidae; genus Actenoides; species Actenoides lindsayi. The sequence continues at coordinate 12,545 of WTSP01015612.1, read as the reverse complement.
TGCGGAATTGGTGTGCCTTGTGCTGCCTTGCACAGAGGAGGGTTTCTACTGATTACCTGGCTCCATCTATGCAGAGTTTTCCCTACTAACACAGTAAGAATCTGGAAGGAGAAGGTTGCCCAAATTTACCACATTGTTCACAAGGTACAGGCTCTCAACTCCTCTGATAAGACAGAAATTCCACAATTTAGACAGTCAGAGAAAGTGACCAGACACTTATACGGGCAATACCAAGTGCAACAAACAGATTGGGCAAAGACAGACAAGCAGAGATTTTCCTGAGAGCAACCTAAAAGCTCCCCCCTTTCAGAAGTCCTCACACTATATTCAACTACTGTATTTCTTCATTTTTTCACCTGAAATTTCATTTCTTTTTTTCTCCTGCACAGGCTTGATGGCTTTAGTTAAAATCCTCTCCCTTCCTCCAAAGGGTATTCTTCCCAAGCTAGGCATTTCTAGTCAATACAAATCCTTTTGCTTCCCATTATAAACCACTTCTGTACAGAGTAAGTGAGCACTGTTCTACATGGGATGAAGGCAAATTTAGATCAGTGACAGGGTGCTTCTTCCTCCCTCTAACCCATGATAAAGAAGGAAGAAAACATCATTTCTTGTCCACAGCTTCATATCTCTACAGATCATCAATTTAAGAAATACACAGGCCATGTGCAGTAATACAATTATCATTTGCTCATTCAGACTTGAGAACTGGAAAGAAATGGTCACACTAGAAAAAAAACTGCTCTTATCTGGTACAACTGAGGATGAGACCATTTAATCAATGTTTGGTTTGGGGTTTTTTCTATTATTTTTCATTGGGAAAAATTAAACATCAAAATTTCAACATCTATTTTTTTTTTCTTAAAATAAAACAACAAAACAAAAAAAATCAAGTGCTTGAATGTTTTGTGTTTACAAATCGAAGACAAGAAGCTGACCAAAAAAAAGGCCTTTGATAGAATTATAAAAAGTCATTGTTTGTACCAGAAAAATAAAGCATGAACTCCCAAACAGGTTCTGTTCTCTTGTTAACCCAGCAGCAAATCTCAAGTTAAATAATGTAATCCTGCCAGTCATTAGTTACTGCTCAGCCTCCTGTCTCCAGCCCCGGAAATTAGTCTGCTCAGAGCCCAGATAGCTGAATGAACAGTCACGTTTTATCATATAACTGAGGCTGGGAGGCCAATCTGAAGGAAAGCTACATATGTTCTATATTAGGAAGAAAATGCCTCATTTAAAGGAATTTAATTTACAGAACAATAAAAAATATGCATTTAAAAAATAGGAATGTAAAAAAAAAAAAGCAAACACCCAAACAACAACAAAAAAATGCACAAACAAAACAAAATCTCTTACAACTCTGATGTGAGTTGCAAAAGAAGTTCACCTAACCTTAAACTATAAAATTTTAGTTAAAAAGTCATGAACTGTTGCTAAACTCAGTTTAAAATTAGAGTCATTTCTTACTGTAACGTATTACGGGCACCTATTACAACAGACAATCATTGTCCTTTGCATTTTGTTGTAAACCATAAACTTCTTAGGTTGAAAGTATAAATTACAAATTACTATTAAAGAGAACAGGCATTTAAGGTATCTTTTATGATTTCTTCATGCTCATGTAAAGCATAAAAAAAGTAACATTTACAGTTACTATATTAGAGAATTTTTATAGTCATTACCAAGATAAACTACAGGAGTGATCTTTCTTTAACTCAGTAATAGTACAGTAAATTAGTAACAACTTTTTTTTGAGTATGATAAAGCCTAGGCAACACTAAGAGATAAGTGAAATTTTACTTAGCCCTATCTGCCGATATAAAAGCATATTATATTAGATATGCAAATTATACATGCAATTATATGTAAACATATATTTTTGTGACAGTGACAGAAGCAAATTTGGCTTACTACATTTAAGTAAAGAAATGTAAACTTTTAATTATAATAACTCAATTTCCAAGTAACCACATCATGTAGCTTAAATCTCACATAACAATAGAATTCTACACAAAGAATTAAAAGGCTAAGGCTTTCAAGGACAGCTAAGAAATATGGATGCCAAAATACAGGTGTTTAATTCCTTGACATGGTTTAAATTCTGCAGCTTAAAGTTTTGCAATTAATTTTAAGAAAGCAAACTTCAAGGCTTTCATCATCACAAAAGTTAAGTTACAATGTAACTATGTACTATATGTACTACAATCTTCTAAACAAGTCAATCTGTTTCACGTGTAAGCATTGCTATTAAAAACTCTGAGACATCATCACAGCTGGGTCTGTCATACGTGTTAACATCATTCCACAGTCCTGATGCCAGTCAGAGAACAGAAGCAAATCTTAACCAGGAATGCTTGCTTCTATCAAAAAAAGTAAGCTTACCAAGTTGTACAGCAGTAACTTGGAAAAAAAAAATAAAATTCAATCTGAATACAATTAATTAAAAAAAAACAACAAGCAACTTTGCAATATTACAATTCTATCATGTTATATATATAGTTCAGCTATATCTGTCAGTCATCTTCGATACATAGCTTAGACTGTTGAATTTGGACAAATGCAAACTCCATCTGAACTAAGGCTCAAACTAAGCAGCCTAGCATAGTACAATCCCTTGAAAATCCATCTGAAACTAGTAGTCTCTTATTTTCGCTGGAAAGCAGGTGTACAGTCTACAAAAATATATTTTTGAAAATGGCTGTAAATATTAACAGTTTTTAACAGAATAATGCTTCCTATTTCCCCACTAACCAAAATATAAAGGATTTGAGTTCTTGTGCTTGGTTCATAAGAACAACTATAGAGAATGAGCTGGATGTAACACATAACAGCAAAAACCTGAATCAACAGCAATGAATAGAACTTGGTATATCTGATTTTAAGAATGAAAGTGACAAGCAATTAGAGACAAAGAAACAAATTAATCCTTTACATTTCTCTGTTGCTTGTGACATCTAGTGGGTATACAAAACAGCCCTGAAGAGCAAACAGAAACTCTTGCTTTTTCAGTGTTTGGTCTAGGTATTTCCTTCATCTACATGGAAATTATTTCCATTTCACCGTCAACAAATGTAAAAAAAAATATAAATGTTGCAAGATACTTTCACAATTTAAATACAGCTTTGAGCACTTCAGAGATGAATTTGAAAGGGATGATTCCCTTCAGAAGCCATTTCAAAACACAAGACTGACAAGAAGGTGATTGGGAGCAGCCAATATGGGCTTATCAAGGGCAAATGTCATCAGTGCTTTCAAGCCTGAAGTCATTGTTGCCAAGGACAAGTAAAGGGCCATGGATGTTTCTTGACTTGGGTAAGGCTTTTGAAACAGAATTCCATCAAGAGACTGTGATTGGTGAGATACAGGCTGAATAAGTGAACAATAAGTAAGGTGAGTGGAAAATTGTCTGGACTCCTGACTCAAAGAGCTGTGTTAAGCAAAGTTCAGCTAGAGGCCAAGAAACTAGTGCAGTCCCTCAGGGATGAGTACTGGGACAAGGAACAGTTTAACATCTTCATTGACAACCTGGGTAATGGTACAAGTGCATACTCTCAGCAAGACTGCAGATGACATGAAATTTGGGGCACCAGTCAATATGCTGGAGGGCAGGTATGCTATTGACAATGATCTGGACAGCTTAGAAAAAATGAGTGGACAGTTATCTCATGAAGTTCAGTAAAAGCAAAGGAAGTCTCACCTCTGGGATGGAATAACCTGATTGGAGGCTAACCACCTGCACAGCAGCTCTGAGAAAAAGGCTATGGGTTCCTAGTGGACAACAAGCTGAACATGAAGCAGCAGCGTACCCTTGCAGCAGTTAAGGTCAGCTAAATGGGCTGTACCAAGGTAAGTGTAGCATTCAACCCAGGGAAGCGGTCCTTCTCTTCCATTTGGCACTTTTAAGATTGCACCACAGTACTATGTTCAGTTTTGGACTCTCAATAAAAGAACAAAATGGTCATACTTAAGAGAGTCCAGAGGAAGGCCACTAAATCATTTAGGGAGCTGGAGAACTTACCCTCTATAGAGACACTGCGGGACCCAAGTTCATTCAGCCTCTAAGTTACACTTACACAATTCTAATGCCATCAGTAATTTTGCTGTAATGTTACTCCACGTAGCTGAGAACAAAAGACGGCTCATCTTTAAATTATTATACAAACAAAATAAGCAGCCTCAATTAGCTCAAGTTCTTACCAATTGTGACAGCTTTGCATTTGCCAGTCTGAAATGTGCTACCAGACTGAAGACATTTTCTAAAACTACAAATAATAAATGTTTTACTGAAAGCTTACTGTCTCAGCCAGAAAATACAAAGCATAAAATATGCGTATACTGTCTTGTTGCACATAACTGTTCATAATTTCCTTCCTTAATTCTTTCTTTTACCTCTTTCACACTGAGGGCCAGTAAATCCATAGACACATGCACAGCGATTAGGTCCAATACACCGTCCTCCATTCTGGCAGCCATTTTCACAGACAGCTTTAATTAACAACAACAAAAAAGTAATGTTATTTCAAAGATTGCTACATGTGGTGTCAAAAAATAATTTTTTTTCCTCTAAACTGCTCTAAGTCTTTCTGGACCTGAAGATCAAACTGATCTGCTTCCTACCTATCACGACTAACAATAATGATTGTTCAAGTCAAATTCCATTAGCACCCATTTAATGCTATTTGGAAGCATCTGCTTAATTAATCATATGCAGCAAATATTCTTAGTAGATGTTAACTTAGTATATTTTTAAACAGTAGTGCAGCTCTAGACACTAATCATAAGAACTTACATCCATCACCAAAATTAGCAGATAAAATCTTAAGTATTTTGAGGGGTTATGAGCATTTTAAGTTGTGCTATTCAGTCACAACACCAACAAGACTTTCCAGAAGGGAGGCTTTTGGAGACAGCTAATTCAGCTCCCAGAGTTGATACTGCTGGCAGAAGTCATGTTCAGAGTAAGGGGAAAGAATTACCAGTTCAACACATCTTTAAGTACTTTCAAAAACTGTCTTTCCTAAAAGATCCCTACAAGAAAGAACACCATATTTTGGTGTTATAAATCCACAGTATACATAGATGGAGAAGGTCCTTTACAGTTGTGGCACTTCAGAGCATCCACTCATGCTGTTTACCAGTGGTGTGAATCAAGCACAAAGCCTACTGCCAACGCACCAATATCTTCTCAATTTGAGAGGAAGACAGGTCTTCAGCAAAGTTGAAAAATACCACTTGAAGAGTGCTTTAACTAATTCTGTCAGGCTCATTGCTGCCAGGACATACAGCCTTGTTCCAAATCAAATCATTTCACCCTACAAGGACAGCCTCATCATTTTAAAGTGTCTCTGAACAACAGCAAAGAAATTTTGGTCTACAGTTTGAACGTGGTATTTCTAACATATTTGAGTATCCCGTGCAAAAGAACCTCAGCAACCTAGAGAAGGTAAATATTTCAAACTGGCAAGAATGTGCATATGCTTCCTATATCACAATGGGGAACAAAGTATACTGTTATGTGGAAATGTGATAAAGCCTTACTTCTTATCAGGAACTACAAAACTGAACTACTGTTTACTGAGAATACATAAAATTAAGATACTTCTCTACATATGTTACATTACTGAATTAATGGACAATGACACTTTCATGAGACAAGTGAATTCAGTAGATTTAAGAAACAAGCACATTTTACTAAAAAGGAATATATATTTATATTTTTCAGACATTCATTACATACTGCATCTAGAAGGCAAATACTCAATTTTACTTTAAATTTTAACTGTCCTCTATACTGAGACCACACTCCAGAGTTTTAGATTTTTTGGATTGCTTTAGAGTAATTTCTTGAAAACTCAATCCTCTTATCATTTATTCATCGGAAATATGCTCCATCTGAGAGCAGTGAGGTGTTGACCTAATACCTTAAAATTAGAAGGAAGGGCACAGCAATTCATAATAGTAAACCTGACTGTGACTAGGCTCACATTTTGGGATTACAACTATTATCTAAAATTCTAGAGAACTTTATCCAGGTAGAAATAAAGCAAGAACAAGACTGCTCTACAGCACTTGCAGAAATGACTAAGACAGAAGGATGCTCTTCCACACTATTCGGTTTAACTGTTCTTTGCATAGCTGCTTTTTGTCTGCCTCCAGTTCCTTCACACTACCTTCAGCAGTTTATTTCTCAGCTAATTAGTAGCCAGCTGGCCTCAGAATACACTTTGCATCTTTCTTCATCCCCACAGCCTTTAGTGATTTTTAGTGTTTTCTAAATTAATATAGCTTGTAAACACTGCACTGTGATAGGTAGAGCTGTGCAAATAATTCACTTTCTGGCTTCTCTGCCAAACCAAAAAGGTATTCAAAAGTTTGAACTGTATTTAATCTTTTTCCCTAGACAAGTAGAAAACAAAAAAAAAAGCTTTAACCCAGCAGTTAGGCTGTTCTTCTGAGATGGAGAAACTTTGTCAAAAAGAATGAAAGCCTAGTGGTCATGTGGTAAGAAAAGGAGCATGGGATGTATGCTGCCATTGCTCCCAAAGGATTTTCTAAAACTATTTGGTGAATTCAATCCCTATCTTGAATTTTAAAGACAACAAATGCACTTCATGCATGAACTGACCTTCAGCTAAACACTGTGTGCCAAAACAGCATTAAATTTCTCACAGACAATTCATTATATCTTGGCTTTATTTGCCTACACTACTTAAAGGAAAAAGGCTAACTTGCAGGATTTAGGCAGATTTAATCTGAGATGCAACAGAGCAATTACTTACGCTGCCCACAGTAAGTTCCCACATAGCCCTTCTGGCACTGGCACTGGTCGTCCATGCACATGCCACCGTTCAGGCATCTGATGCTGCACTGTTGTACTTCAGTGGAGCCCAGGCAGAGAGATAACAGTGTTAGGCAAAATTAGCACACTGGGAAGGCAAATATGAATAAAAAGAGAGACATCTGAAAGTAGACATGAACTTAGTACAATATATGCTATGTATTTAAGTGAACACGGAGGTATTTTTGTAACCAGATCCATTGAAGCTGTTACTATTAGTCAGCCATTATTTTCAAAGCAACCATGAAGTTTCTTAGAGTTTTACATGACTGTATCATAGAATCATAGAATCATTAGGCTGGAAAAGACCTCTAAGATCATTGAGTCCAACCCTTGTTTACGACTTAAAACTTTTTATTATCTTGGAGGCTGTACAATCTTCATTTCTTAAGAAAATGGACTTGATGAAGATGTTAATACCACATACATTTATACTTAGACTTGGTATATCTTTAAAACCATTATTTTTTCAGTTTGTCATGCAGAGCAAACATCTATACAAGGTAAATCAAGCTTTATCAAAAACTGGAGATATACCGAAGTTCAGTTAAACACGTGTACACAATAATCACAAGTTACTCTGAAAGAATTTACACAGTAGTTATTTTTGAGCTGACACTCAAAAAGATTACTCTAAAATTAAATTTCTAATGGAAATAAACATAGTCCTTACGAGATTTTGATCCACAAGTAGGTGATATTTGTCCACTTGCACAAGTGCACATGTTAGGACGGGAACAAAATCCATCACCACAGCTATTTCTACAGATTGCTGAGGAAGAACACAATTAAAAAAGACAGTGAATAACAGTAACCTTAAACTACAGGGAAAAAAGCTAGAAGCATAAATAACAGTAAATTAATCAAACTGAATTTTGGTGTAATCAGTATCTCTGACGAATTTAAAGATATACAAAATGAAATATGGCCTATTTAAACACTGGTCTGACCACTGAAACCAGATAATCAATGCCTTCCCTAATTAGAAATACCAGCCTGTTACACAAGTAATATAAAATTATTAAAATTATATATTTTAGACCACAAGACCTGTAGAAAAGTTCACCAAGAATCCAAGATTTGAATGAATATAAACAATGTAGGTTTATGGATTCTCTCTTATAGTCACTATTTTAGAGGCATTTTATGGTCTCTTTTTTTCTAAGATTATCCATCACTTACTCAAAGCTGTTTTGTGGGATGTCAATGTCCAAATGCCAGGCTTTGTAGATTTTGTATAGTTTCCCTAAATACTGTTTTCTATACTTAAACAGTTCCATATTGTCATTAAGAAACTAACTTTATAAAAATCTCATGGAAGCCTTTCCACACCATATTATGCATGCATAACATGCAAGCCGTTGTGCTATCCTCAGATGCATCCAACTCATGCCTTCCCTTCTTACTCACCAGACAATGGAGCTTCATTAGACAAAGGAACTACAGAACCAGAAAACAGTTAGAGGCTAGTCCAGATTCTAAGCGATATCCCAATTAATACAGCTAAATAATCTGCTGGATTAGCAAATACATCCAAGGAGAGCTTGAAACATGAAGATTCAGTATGGCACAGGAGGACCTCAAAAAACACACATCATGCAAGAAACAGCTTGTAAAGAAAAAAAGCAACCAAGAACCACAGTTTCTTTTTCAATAACTCTGGGGTTTCGAGAGAATTAAACCTGGAAGCACATCTCCACTGAAGAGCTATCAAAGGAATGAATACCTCCAGTAGCTAAATTGCGAAGACTATACTATTATTAAAAAAACATCTATATACATTAAAGGGAAAGAAAAAAAACATCTGGCCATATAGGTAAAAAAAGAAAGCAGACATAAGCCTTTTCCCAGAAAGCCTGTGCTCCCTTTCTGATTTAGGAAAGCATGCTTAAATGAGACACAACTCCCAGAAGGAAACAAATGGTTTTCTTGCTCCATTAGGGAATTCAAATACACACCCTGCGAAATCCACATGCTCCCTTTTACCCCTTCTGCACCACATCAGAAGCTCTGTACTGATGCTCAATGTGACCAAACCAGACCAGGTTTTGTACACCCATCTCCACCTTGACATACTCCAATCAAGGCCACATTTTCTTTATGAGTGAGGAAATAGACAAAGCCATATTAGTGGTCCACTGACACCACCCTTTGGGCATCAGAAAGACACAACATGGATCATCTAACTACATTTATCATTAAATTCCCCTACAACTATGCCCCAAATGTAAATGCATGAAAGATGAAAAAGTTTGTGAGATTTCACTATTTGGCTGAAATTAGAGCCACACCACTGCCTGATACAAAATACTTTTTCGCATTAGCAAATGCAAAAGTGAGTAATGGGACTCAGATTTAGAGCACTGAATTAAAGTTTGTTCAAACACGGGGAACAGGGCTGCTTTCCTTACATCATTGATCAGTCCATCCTTCCAACAGAGCTTAATCTCCTGGCTAAGCGAGGTATACAGTTAGACCATTTGGTCATTTTTTATGTCAGGGAATAATTTATCAGAGGAAAGACTCACAGGTCAAAGCATATTCTAAATATGCTTTCATCAGTACAGTTTATTTTATTTAAAGAAAAAGTCAACCCAGCCAGATCTTTGCTTTTTCTAGATAAAAGACCACTTTTAATCACAAATATGTCACAGGCCGACAACAACAGTCATCACATTATCAAATGAAAACACAGTAAGGTCAGAATGATTTTCTTATGACCTACCACTGGCTCATAGATCACTCTTCATGAAATAATACCTTAAAATCACCAACTACAGTTTGCACTAACTATAACTGATACATCTCCAATAAGAAGTTTGATAGCTTGTCCATCAGCCTGTGCAGGAGGCTTTGTCTAGGTCAACAGCTCTAGCTAGAAAGACTATCATCTCAACAAATGTTTTGTGTGAGCATAGAAAGCTGTGCTCTTAAACCTTCAACAAAAATACAGAGAAGTGTCACAGCCAACCATATAGATGGTCTGGCAAAATCATTTACCCTTCAAACACGTTAAAGAGCAGCAATTAAGCTCCGGTAAGTAAACAGGAGCTAAAAGATGTCCCGTGTGCACATGAATTAATAGTAGGTCAAAGATTGTCCTGGATGTGAAGAGACCCAAGACCAAGGTCTTTAAGAGGCACTGAGATTTGCAATTGAAAGAAAATTTGAAGGATTTCTGAAAGCATCTAAAACATCATGTCATCTCTAATTTCCTTTGAACTAGATACTCAGCTGAATTTTAAAAACCTATCAGTATCAGCCAAATCCATTTTAAAAACTGCAATTTACATTTAAGTAAGCCAACACCTTGAGTTGACAAATGTGAGCTGAACATATTGAGAAGCTCCATAATTCAGAGATACCAGCATCTTCCTCTGAATTCCTTTGCTAGGAAATGCTGGGTTAACCTCGGATGAAAATCAGTGACACAGGGCGCAGTTCCAAGAATATTAGCAAGGCAGATTTACTCAAGTGAAATGAACAGATGTGAACAGGCTGATAGTCCTGAATCATAAGGCAACCACCTAAAAGTCACCTTTAGATGCAGATCTTGGCTTACCACCTATTCCTTCCCTAGCTTAGTCCTGAAAGTCTGTAGTTTGTTAGATGGAGTATGACGAAGACCTTCATTGCTTACATAAAGGCCAATATGTTCTTGAATCTGAAATCTGAAGCTGAGATACTTTAGGATAAAGAGATGGTGACAGGCTAGGATGAATGGGAACAGATGCACATTAAAATTCAGGGCTGTACGAACCACGTGTCTAGTATCAGCTTTTCTCGAACAGAGAAAATTCAACTTAATTATCTGTTTCCCTTCTAGATAGACAGCATATTCTAATCAGAGTACTGAGCAGAACTGCCACCCCACCCCCTTCTATTTTTTTTGGACAAGACATGTCAACAGCCACATCTATCAGCACAGTACCTATTATAACCAGGCAGTAATCCGAGTCTACATGCTTTATATCTATTAAAACACAAGTAAAAATGACAGGCAACAGAATAAATACCCCAGATGAAAAAAAGTTTTCCGTTTTATTGCAATTCCAAGCCTAGCACAGAAGTTTCACAAAACTTCAGATCTGATATGCTTTATATTCAGACCTTTTGGCTTTTTTTTTTTCTTGTTACCATAGATGATTACTTGATTAATAGAAGTTATTTTTTCCTTTTTCCTTTGTTGTGTTCTTTTTTTTAAAAAAAAAAAAAAAAAGTGGAGGCATGCCTCTTATGAGCACACCGAAGAAAACAAAGCAATTGGCCAATCCTTACATTAAAAGAACCGAGAACCAATAGATCCATCCATTTTTTTTTTCTTTTTCTTCTTTTTAAAATTAGGGCAACAGACCAAACCAAATTCTCTTTTATCATACTAAATGGAGCAGTAACTCACAGAAGAATATTTATTTTTATTATTACCCCTAGGGCAGTAGAAACTTGAAGTCAGACACTTACGAACAATACACTGATTTCCTCCGGGGAGCGTTTTCCATCCAGGGCAACAGTAGGAATGGAATCTAGAGCCACACACATTTGGCCTATCACACAAACAAATAAACACATATACAAAATATAAATCAGTGTAAATAATCAAGTAGTAAGTAGATTCCAAAGTTTTACTCACACACATGGGAAGAAACCAGCCATGTGAAACAAAAAAAAAAAGTGTACAGCAAAGATGTCTGAAAAAAAACTCTGCAAAAGAACAAAATCTTCCTCCACTATATGAAGTTCCAAGCTGTCCTATTTTGTAATCATTCAACTGGTTAGTATAAAGAGGAGAGGCAGACTAGGCAACATCCATGGTGGAACTACTGAGGGTATGCAAGGGATGAGTTGGGCTATGCACTCTATCTAGAGTCTTGCTATAAAAATTGGCTTTATGCATATGCGTTATACACGGCAGAAGGGATGACTGGTTAATAAAGATTAATAAACTAGTTCAGATTACTAAAAGCTCCCCAAAAGGTTAGGGAAAAGAAAAAAATAATTAAAAAAAAGGCAAAGCAACACAGATTTTGCGTAATTCCTTAGTAGAAGGTGAAGTGAATGCCAAAGGATCTTAACACTGTAAGTTTATGAATGCCAAAGAATCTTAACACTGTGCTTGAATAAAGAGCCCCGTGCGGTACTTGTAACGTAGCCCCACACAATGTCTGCTTTTCATACAATAGCACTAATTAAGAGACCGTATTTCACAACCTAAGACAAAATACCCAGTTCAGTTAATCACGGTTCCTTAACCTTAAAAAGAGGCCGGACGGTACGGTGTACCGAAGGCAAAAATGCAGACCACCGGGTGCGCGGGGGGCTCGGCTGCCCGGAGCGGGCTGCTCGGCGGGGAGCGGGCTGGTGGGCGCTGCCCGCAGGACCGCTGGGGCCGGGCGGCAGCGGGCAGCGGGGGGAGGGGGTTCCGGCTGCGGGAGGCGGAGGCCCGAGCGCGGCGCGTCCCTACCCGCGGAGCACGTCCTGCTGTCCTCGCCGGCGGACCCGGCCGCCCGCCCCGTCCTCCCGGTGCGCGGCGGCGGGGTAGATGCCGCCCGCTCCTCTCGCCGGGCGGGCCGGAGGCGGCTTTTGCTGCCCGGTTGCTCCCTGTGCCCAGAGCGCCAGGCAGCCCAGCCACAGGAAGCAGGGCTGCACCCAGAGCCACTGCCGCCTCCCCATCCTTTCGCCGGTGGGAAACGGCGGGGGCGACGGCGGC
>WTSP01015611.1:0-63587 GCA_025331215.1 Actenoides lindsayi | reverse complement strand
AGAGGTTGTGGAGTCTCCTTCTCTAGAGACTTTCAAGACCTGCCTGGATCTGTTCCTGTGTGGGCTGCCCTGGGTGATTCTGCTCTGGCAGAGGGGTTGGACTTGATCTCCAGAGGTGCCTTCCAACCCCCACCATTCTATGATTCTATGTAAAATGAAGCAAAGCTAAGAAAATTTGTCATTTCTCATTTGCAGGCTAAATGTTCCAAACAATGGCACAAATAAGCCAGAACTTATGACAATGTTTTTAAGAAAGCAGGAATAGTCATATGAAACGCTATCTCATGGCATTCTATTTCATATAACAGGATTCTAAAAGATCTCTGCAGTTGTATCTGGAAATCATTTTAGGCTACAGGAATTTCTCGACAGGACAGACATCATAGAGAAATTTTCTGTCTATGCAATACAGAGCAGACAGGGATTTCCATTCATGCACACTTGGAAACAAATACTCATAGAGCTGAGAAACAAAAGAGTGAGGAGTTCCTCCTCCTCATTTCATAGCAATTTCCACATTAATTTTATTTTAAGCCTATACTCACCACCCACACAACTAAGCATGAGTCATCAGAGTATGGACATGCATCACTAACACAACCTTGAGGTGGGGATGGCCAACCAGAGAATGCAGCCAGCACTTCAAGGGAAGTGCTTATCTTCCTGGCATGCAGCACATGAGACCTCCTCTGCAGGACTGTGCTGCTGGTGTTTAGTCCCACCTGGAAGCTGAGCCCACACAGCGCTTGCTCACCACCACCACCACCACCACCACCACCACCACCCTCCTAAACAGGAAGGAGAAAGGGAAGAAAAGTGCAAAAACCCCGGGGGTTGAGAGAAGGAGATTTAAATAGAACATATCAACAGGAGAAACAACAAACAACAACCACAGTAACAGCAGTGAAACAATACACACAAAGCAGCAATATCAAGCAAACCAAGAAGCGGTGCCACAGCCCCTCGGATGGCCCCAAAGCCCCCACTTTTCCCAGCCTGGCCTCTGCCCCTACGTACCAGTCATGACGTCAGCATGGCATAGAATTGCCTGGTTCAGCTCTCTATCCTGATAATACCACCACCACACCCAGTTTCTGCTGAAAATTAGTACTATCCTAGATGAACCCTGGACATGTGCCCAAGGTTAGGCTTCCTGGTGTAAGAGAGGTCTCAGCTTACCGGAGTAAGACCATTAAAGGGCCACCATGATGGTTGGGTCCTGGAGCACACAATGTACCAGGCCAAGAGAGCTAGTTTCAGTCTGGAGAAGACCAAGGGTGGGGAGGATCTTCTTGATGTCTTCAGTTATATGATGGGAAAGTGCTGAAAAGAAAGACAGACACTTCTCAGATATGTGCTGGGAAAGGACAAAGACCAACTGCCACAAATTTTATCAAAAGAAATTCCAGTTACATATTGTCACGGGCAAAACTGTTCACTCATTTGGGGAATCTCCATGAATGCAATTTAATTGCCAATTAACAATCTATTAAGTACAGATTCTGGTATTAAAGAAGACCAAAGAGAACCGACCAACCCTTAGGCTGCGTTCTTGGAGGTACTCCAAACACAGCTGAACAAAGCCCTGAGCAACCTCAGCCTAAAGCCCGCACCAGGTAAGATGAGACCCAGAGGGTCTTTCCAACCCAAAGTATTCTGTGATTCTACAAAATTGTTCAAATCACTTCCAGTCTCAATAAATGTTTGGAAGACACAGGAACAGGGAGACAGACCAGAACAGATCTTTGCACTACTGAGGACAGACTAGTTTTCAAAAAAAGTAATTATTCTCCATTGAGTTCATGAGCAAATAAAGACAGGGAGGCACAGCTAGAGCAGGAGATGGATCCTGTTCTAAGTGCAGGGAAATGGAGGCTGAGGAGACAAACTGGAAAAGAGCTTTGAAATACAAAGTGTTGCCAAGCGGGGAGCCTCACCAGCCACATACATGTTTCTTCATTGCAAAGCACTGCGCAGAAGAACACACTAGAAACTCCATTTGCTCCCCCTACCCTGATGTCTCTTCAGCTAGGAGCTGGTTCAGCCCTGGAGCTATCGTAACATTCAAGCCAGGACCAAAACTTTGTCTGCATCTGCGAGCCTGCCCCAGGGAGATGTGGGCTGAATTCTCCTTTTTTTGTCCTGCTCCTTGCAGGATACGAGTGCTGCAGTGCTGGCCAGTGGGCCCTGCTGCAGAAGAGAGAAGGTTCTGGCACCTTGGTTTGAGGGTGGGGTTGAATACACACTTCTTGCTTTCCTGGGAAATGGTCTGGTCATGGGTGCTATGCAACAGGGGGGAAACTCAGCCACCTGAATAGGGCTCACTTGTTTGTTTAGCTGTCAGTTGGTTTCTTACAGCTGCTCTTGACTGGTTTATGTGGGACTGAAGTCGACAATGTACCTTTGTGAGGCACATTCTGACACCATCTAGAGATGTGGCCATTGGGGATAGTAGAAATTCACTGATTTTATTTCCGGGTCCCCACAAATCTTGTCAAGAGCTAGGAATAGCACTAGCTACTCCTCTCGGCCATCTTCTAGGCATGCCAAGTGTGTGTCTGCTTTGATTGTCACCTTTTCATCGGCACTGGGAAACACAAAGAAAGGTGGCATTGTGGATATTTACCTACGTGGCAATATTTCCCCAGAGTAATTCACTGGAACCTCACTTTGAATTGTCCACACGCATTTCACAGCAAACACACTGGCAGAGCCTTGTACACATACGACGAAATCACGTCTGCATTTTCTCGCAGTTCTTCTGAAGTGCTTCCAGCTTGTGTTTGCCAGCTATGCAAATTCACAGAAAAATCTATTTATGTTTTCACCATTGAGAAAAAGATTACAGCCAACATACCTGCCAAGTCAGTTTAAACATCAGAGAGTGTTCTCACCGGGAAGTCTGAATTCTCTTACTTCCTATCTCTTCCACCTTTTGCCATATCTGGATGCAAGTCCCACGGTTCTGCACACACAAAACCATCGTGACTTGGCATCCGGCCTCCAAATACCTTCTCAGACAGGAGGAAACACAAACTATATGAAGTCCCCTTGAAGAATCAGTGCCTTTATTCATCACAGCACACACCCAACAATCACCATCTGTGTAATGAAAACAACAGTTCCTTTCTTCACCAAGGCTGGCAGCAAAAGGTAGCAGTATCACCTGTTCTTTATCTACTAACCTAGAAGAAGGCAACTACCCATTGAAAGGAAGGTCTGGGCTCAGTTTTCTCTTCCATCTTCTCTAGTCTTAGATACAGTAAACACAACATAACTGCCAGGAGAGAGTTGGTGGCTTCATCCACAAACACAGGAAAGCTTGACTTGCTGGAAGTCCAGTAGCCCGATTCCTGGCCCTGCCCCAATGAGTATTTCAGATTTTATCCTATTAATTAATTAAGTTAATATAAAATGCATGAATAGGCCAGGGAACAAGGGCAAGAACCCAGACTCTTGGAGAGAAGATTGTCATGCATCTCCAGCTTGAAGACCACTCTGAATTGAAAGTTGGTGGAACCCCCTTCCCACACCCCAAGTCAGACACCCAAGCCTCAGAGATAACCCCAAAGCACCTACCTATGCCTAACGTACTGGGTACCCTGACTGGGAAGCTCCTGCCACCAGGTGATTTCCTACCTCCGCATCATTACCAGAGCTTGTGTCCAGCTCTTGAGGAGCCAGAAAGAAACTGGCTATAACAAGCGGTCAGTTATTTTCTACCTTGTTGAGGTGAAAAAAAGTCAGCAACACTTTATGGCTGGGGTTTTTTTTTAGAGTGACTTGGAAAGTTGCTTGCTCCTGCCCAACACAGAGATTTCTGCAGCGGGGAGGGGGCAGGGGCACGGCGGGAGCACGAACCCGCCCGTCGGAAAGGCGAGCGCGGGGTGCTGCGCCGCGGGGGGAGCTTCGCGTCCCCGCCTCCCAAGGCCCGCTGAGTGACAGCGGGGAGGGCGCGGCGGCGGGACGGCCATGGCCGCGCCGCTTGACGCCGCTCATTCCCGCCGCGGCCACGGCCGGCAGCAGGCGGCTTCCTCCGGCGCAGCGAGAGACCCGCGGCGGGGGAGCTGCCGGCGGCGGCCGGTGTCACCCTCTGGCCCATGGCGAAGCCTCGGCGCTCGGCGGAGGGCTGCTCCTGCTGCCGCACCGACTGCCTGGAGCGGCCGCTGAGGCGCCTCTTCGAAGGGCTGGGGAGCGCCGTGGCCGCCCGCCCCTGGCCCTTCCTGCTGGTGCCGCTGCTGTTGTCGGGCGGGCTGGGCGCCGGCTTCATCTTCCTGCCGCAGCGGCAGGCGAACGACATCGAGGGGCAGTTCACGCCGACGCTGGGTCCCGCCAAGGCCGAGCGCGACTTGGTGCGGCGCAACTTCCCCACCGACGACGCGCGGCGCTTCTCCGCCCCGCGGCTGCCCACCGAGGGCTCCTACGCCGCCTTCATCGCCGCGTCTGCCGGCAATAGCTCGGTCCTCGACCCGGCGGCGCGGAGCGACGTGTTGCGGCTGGACGCGGCCGTCCGCGCCCGCGGCTACGAGGAGGTCTGCGCCCTCCGCGACGGCACCTGCGCCGGCCCCAACCCGCTGCTGCCGCTGCTGAGCGGGGAGGCGGCGGCCGGCCTGAAGAACCTCACCTACCCCGGCGGCCCCGGCGCCTTCCTGGGGGCCTCGTTGGGCGGCGTGCGGACGGACGCGGACGGGCGGGTGCTGTCGGCTCGGGCCCTGAAGCTGCTGTATTACCTGCGGGAGGACGGCTCCGCGGCGGCGGACGGTCAGCGGTGGCTGCAGAGCTTCCTGCGGGACGTCCCGTCGTTGCTGGCGGAGTTGGACTTGGCCTCCGTTCAGGTAACGCGGCGGTGGGCACAGCCCCGAGGGGGCTGCCCGGTCGCCGGCAAGGGGAGGAGATGGTGGGGGGAAGAGACGGGCGCGGACCGCGGGTTGCGCGGGCGGCGGGAATGCCAGCGTCCTGGGGAGCATCACCCGCCCGTGTGTCTAAAGACCAAGGGAAAGAGCAGAAGCGCTTCATCTTCTTTCCTTGTGGTTTCAACAACAGGTGACTTACTTCACCTCGCTGTCCAGACAACAGGAGTTTGAAGGAAATACCAAGAGTGTGATCCCGCTCTTCTCCATAACATACTTCCTAACAATAACCTTTTCAGTCGTCTCTTGCCTAAGGTAAAACGTCCTCTAAGCTGTGGATCAGTGAGAAGTGCCCTCTGCTTGTCTTCACCTTGCCTAAATTGGTTTCTGCTCTCACCAAGTGAAGTTATTCTTGAAGCTGCAGGCTTCACGGGACACTTAATAATAGGCAGAGTGTGTTTCTGCTGTTTCTCACCTCCTTGTCTGCATTTCCCAGCTGCATAAATGGGGTTCATGATCCGTACCAGGTGAATACCTGAACAGGTGTTCTGGTAAGACATGCCCAGCTCGAGTGCCAGTTTGGTCTGTTCCCTGAAGCCATCAGTCATTTCTGAGGTCTCCTTTTTGTAGCTGATGGTTTGGGAGCTATATAAACTACTGTGAACTGAAACAATCCTCTCACCCTGCCCTGGTGAGGCTGCATCTGGAATACTGTGTCCAGTTCTGGGCCCCTCAGTTCAAGAAGGATGGGGAACTGCTGGAAAGAGTCCAGTGCAGAGCTAGAGAGATGACGGAATGGAACATCTCCCTTCTGAGGAAAGGCTGAGTCTCTTTAGCTTGGAGGAGAGTGAGGGGTGACCTCATTAATGTTTATAAATAAGGAAAGGGCAAGTGTCAGGAGGATGGAGCCAGGCTCTTCTCAGTGATGTCCAATGGCAGGACAAGGGGCTATGGGTACAAGCTGGAACATAGGAGGCTCCATTTAAACGTAAGGAGAAACTTTTTCACGGTGAGGGTGACAGACACTGGAACAGGCTGCCCAGGGAGGGTGTGGAGTCTCCTGCTCTGGAGACATTCAGACCCCACCTGGATCTGTTCCTGTGTGACCTGCTCTAGGTGACCCTGCTCTGGTAGGGGGGTTGGACTAGATGATCTTTCGAGGTCCCTTCCAACCCCAAACATTCTGTGAACCCCTGACTGTATCTTTTTAAGAGGTCTGAGGCGCTGTAGCTTTGGCACTGAAAAACACTATGTCAAAGTAACCACTTTTAATGATGAAAAGCTCCTACTCTGTGCAGGGAGGGGACCGGAAGCGTGATCTAGTCACCCTGGCAGCAGCAGAATTCTGCACAAGTACTTCTGAATAAAGCTAACCAGCTCAGTTTGGTGTTACCCAGTGGAGACAGTCACCATAAAAGATGCCTAAAAGTCAAACAGAAGAGTCATCATTTGCAGGGAGGGAAGGAATAAGTGGTGCTATTGCTAAGGTTATTCTACTACTTTTTTGCTTCATTCGTAAAGATAAGAAGAGGAAGGAAGCAGGGGAGGCAGGAGGAAGTACACCGTGTTAGGCTGTGTTTGCACCTCTTTTCTGCCACCTGCTCAGTTTCGGTGCAGATGGCAGAGCCGTTGCTTCATGGATAACTGCAGTCCTGGGAACAGCTTTAGGTATTCTGCTTGCTAGTAGAGTCTGAGTCTTACCTGCTGTCCTTATAGAACTTAGCCTGCCCATTTTTGTGCTGGTGGAGGAGGAACCGTTGTGCATTTGACAGCTGTGTGACCGTGTTTGTGTGCTGTGCTTGAGAAAGTAAGTTCTACTCAGAGGGTAGGCATATTGGTTTAGCACTTGCATCAGGCAACATACCCATCAGGCTGTCCAGTTTCCTGGGGAATCCTTGAGCCAGCCCTTGGGGGCATCTTGGGGAACGTCCGGGAGCCAATCTACTGAGAAGGCTTCTCTCCACAGCACTTCATGCCTGGGAGATGCCTCCATACTACTCTGATAAGCTACACCAAGAACCTGTGGGAAAGGAAAGAGTTTCTAAGAATTCATTAAGTTTTGAGTCACCCGAAATCTCTCACTGGTAGAGCGTATGTGTTTTCATTTTACCAGCTTGCTTGTAAGTGATGCAGTGACCAGTGCATATCTTTACTCTTAGGTATGGAAGTGACCAGCAGTGATAATGTATTTAGCACCTCCTATATAAATCAGTCTTGTCCAATGCAAACACCAGGGAGCTCTCCTAGCAAATCGCAGCTTTCGTCCAGATTTCTCTTCACAAGCAGGGTGTTGTTGGTCTCTGTGCATTTGTCATGTCAAACAACTCAGTGAAATACTTGACTTGCAACTAAGATACTCCTTAAAATGTTTTCAGGCTGAGCTGTATAAGAAATAACATCTGGCTTGCATGCTGCGGAGTGGCTTCTGCTGGTTTAGCTGTATTAAGCAGCTTTGGATTGATGCTCTTCTGTGGAGTGCCCTTTGTGGTCACTGTAGCAAATGCACCATTTCTTATTCTAGGTAAGTAGAAAAAGCGGGTCGGATTCAGACGCGACGACTAAAGCGGAGTTAGATCAGCCTGACGGGGTTGGGCTTTTGTGGTCTGTCCTGGTAGGAGGAGATACGTGGAGGTGCAACCTCCTCTGAGCAACCACAGGCGGGTGAGCTGCTCGGCTTGGCGTCCCCACCCCGGGACTGGAGCTGGGCTCTGGCAGAAGGGCAGCTTTTCCCAAAAAGAGATGCCTGCTCTAGTGCCACTGCTACGGCACGAAAGCTGTAAATGAGTGGGTGGTACGGTTGGCACTTCTGGCATTGTTCTGGTGTCCCTGGCCGTGTAGCCATGATGATTAATCATTTGTTTAACTAGTGCTGGTACCTAAGGTGAGCTCAGCCAGGTTCTGTCACGACTGTATTGTTACCTGCTGTTTTCTACAGGTGTACTGTAAGCATTTACATATCTCATTAGCTCTGGCATAAGTCTGTCTGCCTCAAACCAGTTTGTTGTGAGTACTGTTCTATGGGACTGCTGAATTTCTCAGCCATCTAAGCGGATGCAGATGTCTTCCCCAAACCATCCACCTCTTGACCATCTCTTTTTGCAGTACAGTGGGAGCTCCCTGCTTCTCTGCTGTTAGTCAGCCTCAGGGTAGCACAGCAGCAGCACCGTGGAACCTGTGTGCAGTGGGCAGCTTGGGCTACAGTAGCACTGACTTAATCCAGTACCCGTATTACGAGGTGAATATGGGTAGTAAGTTACCATATGTTTTTGTAGCTCATTTTCAAGAGCGTAGTCTTTGGCCAGATAAGATTTGGCCTGAATACAGTTTAAGCAATGGGCAGGACTGTGTAATTTCACATGAGAAATCCATCCCATTTTGTTAGGATGCAAGACTTCCTCTGGAATATAATGACTAAGTACTGAACAGTCTCATTTCTCTGTTCCGCTAAGTGACGCGCCATTTGTGCAACCCGCTCTCCCCAAAACCACAAGGCAGTCAGTGTCATTGCAGCACAGTTGCACAGACAGCCTGGCAGCCAGTGCTGAACTTCCCAGATGCAATTAGATAATGTTGCTGTAAAGAAATTGCTGGTCGTGTAGTCCTTATCGGGAGTCCTATGTGATAAATTCATGTGGTATTTTCTTGGTGTCAGTCTCATGCTGAGGAAGACACACGGATCTCCCAGGTTGATAGAGACTCTGCATCATCCTATGTGTCTCATACAAATGCTGCTTAGGGCACACATCATTTTTTGTTTCCTGCATAATCTAAATGCATATTGTGTTTGCTTTTGTTTTCTCATCGATTGCAGAGGCTCTAAACTTCAGAAAGACCCTTTTGTATACCTGGGAAAGGGCTTAAGCCAGTCTCTTCAGATCTTTCTAGAAAACAGACTTTTGTCTTCTGGGCATTAAAGCAAACAAATTATCAATACATTAGATGAACTGCTTTGAAGCGTGCCTGCTTTCCAGAAGCAGCCTGGCTCACTGCCATCCAGTATTACTTTTTGAGGTGCTGCTTTTCAGCTGGCAGTTGTGTATTCGGGCAGCAGACAGGGATTTCATCTATTCTTTTATGCTTAGCTGTACCATCTATGCTTGCTTCTCTATGCCCCAGTCTCGCTTTCCCTTCTTGCGTGATTAATTTTCAGAGACTAGAAGAGCCCTTGATAGAGTAATGAGCAAAATACTGAAAGGTCTGTGGTTAAAACCTCAAGAGTTAGCAGAGCTGAGAGAAGTACATTGGCTCTTCCTTTCTGAACTTTGGCTCGCTTACTCTTGTGTCTTAGCAAAAACTCTAGTCCAGGACCCTGTCTTCATGACAGGATTCTGGTGGGAGCACATCAGTATAAATGTGAAGGTAAATGAACAATAAATCATGAACAAATGCTTGGAGAGAAACTGGAGAGAAGATAAGTGAAGAGCAAAGAGCATAAAAGTCAAACCCAGGAAAACTGGGATCTCTGTTCTCCCTGTCTG
This sequence comes from Actenoides lindsayi, assembly GCA_025331215.1. Lineage (NCBI taxonomy): Eukaryota > Metazoa > Chordata > Aves > Coraciiformes > Alcedinidae > Actenoides > Actenoides lindsayi. The sequence goes on along the minus strand of WTSP01015611.1, from coordinate 54,259 downwards.
CTGAAGGCAGAGCACACTGCTACTGGTCTGATGTGCTGCAGTGATGAAGATGACTTTTCACTGAAAAGGACCATTGAGCATCAGAATAAGTGGTGTATTTAATTCTGTGTAATCTCCATCACTGGGCACGTGGACAGCAGATAAAACACACTTGTCAGAGATGGGCTGGGTGTGCTCAGTCCTTCAGCAGAGCAGGGCAAGGGATGAACAAGCCAGGAGGTTACCAGGAGTTTCTGACATGTAATAAATTCAGCTACACACAAAGGATCTGTTTTCCTCTGTTTAACTTGCATCAGCACCAAAACGACGTTAAGAACCTTTCTTTTTTAAAATTTTATGCAGACTTAAATGTGATTCCTACTGTGCTTTGGTTTGGGTCTCTGGAAGCTGGCATTTGCAGCACAGTGTTAACTTTCTCGCCTCTTGCAGGAGTTGGTGTTGATGACATGTTCATCATGATTGCTTCCTGGGAACAAAGCTTAAGAAAAAAAGAGCAATCTGATGTGAAATATCTGCTGGCTGAGACTTACAGAGAAGCAGCACTTTCTGTGACCATCACCACTCTCACGGATGTTTTGGCCTTCTTCATTGGCACCTGGACTACTTTTCCATCTGTGAGATCATTTTGCCTCTATACAGGCACTGCTTTTATCTTCTGCTATATATATACCATGACCTTCTTCGGAGCAATTATTGTATTAAATCATAAAAGGGAGCAAGGAAACAGGCACTGGCTGACTTGTATGCCAGTGGGAGTAGGTGCAGGTCAGGCTGAGAGGTCCTGCCTGTACAGCGTTTGCTGCATAGGTGACTGTTGCAGGCAGTCGTCTCAGCCAGAAAGCGAACATCCAGTGAATGTATTCTTTAGAAAGTACTACGGTCCTTTCTTCACAAATAAATGGAGCAAGCTGCTCGTGGTGCTGCTGTACGCAGCCTATCTGGGTGGCAGTGTCTATGGGTGTACTCAGATCAGGGAAGGCATCGACCTTCGGAATCTGGCGAGCGACGACTCCTACGTTATTCCCTACTACGATGACAATGACAAATACTTCTCTGAATATGGCCCCAGGGTCATGGTTGTCGTTACTGAAAGCGTAGATTACTGGAATGAGACTGTTCGTCTTGGCATTGAGAACTGCATGCAGAGTTTAGAGAGTATTTCTTACGTAGATAAGACCCTCTCAGAGTCGTGGCTGAGCGTATACACAAACCTTGCCAACAGTGGTCTGATAAATATAAGTAGTAAGGCTCTTTTCCTTAATAACTTACCTAGACTGTTCCAAATCGTTCCCAGCTTTAAGTGGGACATCAACAAGACTCAGGATAAAATAGAAGCTTCGCGGTTCTTCATCCAGACAGTGAACGTGACCTCAGCCATTGACGAGAAGAATCTTCTCAATCAGCTGAGAGAGACAGCCCAGCAGTGCAGCGTTCCATTAATGGTGTACCACCCGGCATTCATCTACTACGACCAGTACCTGGTGATAGTGCAGAACACCATTCAGAACGTCGTCGTCGCTGCCGGGGCGATGCTCGTTGTCTCCCTTTTGCTTATTCCCAGCCCGTTGTGTTGTCTGTGGGTGACTTTTGCCATAGCTTCCGTTATAGTCGGCGTTGCCGGGTTCATGACCTTTTGGAACATCAGTTTAGATTCCATATCCATGATCAACCTGGTCATCTGTATAGGGTTCTCTGTAGATTTTTCTGCTCACATTTCTTACGCCTTTGTTACCAGTGGCGAGGCATCAGCCAATGAAAGGGCAATCGAAGCTCTGTCCCTGCTGGGCTACCCGGTATTCCAAGGTGCAGCTTCTACTATAGCAGGAGTAGTTGTCCTGGCTGCAGCCAAAACCTACATCTTCAGGACATTTTTCAAGATCATGTTCCTTGTTATTTTGTTTGGGGCTCTTCACGGCCTTATTTTTATTCCAGTGTTTTTAACCTTTTTTGGAAGCTTCGGGAGATCGTCCCACAAAACCAAATCTGAAAATCAAGAGCTTAGGTATAGAAATAATAAGGATTGTCCCTGAATAAGTTAAATGTAATATTATATATATTTTTATATATGGATTAAAATGTAGTGGCTTTCAGGGAATATAAAAAAATGAAGAAAACGAAGAACAGAAAAATAAATACAACAGGTGCAAAGGCTTCAGAAAAGCCAGGCAAGAAAATAACAGAACTGAAAAGGCACAGAATAGATTTTCATGTCTCATTTGTGTGTGCTTGCCTGTAACACCTTAACATCGTTAAATGTTTCATTTGTGTCTTGTTCTTGAATGTATTAAAGTTGTTATAAACACAGGCCACCGCATCAGCCTAATGGACTCTGTCACAGGTTTGTCAGGCAGTGTAGGCAGGAGGGAAGAATAACTCCTGCTGCTCTGCATTTCCTGCCTCTTTACCTTCATGCTGTAACTCGGGCCAACACTGAACCTGAAGACAGTTTCCCACCCCCCTCCCACAAGACTCAAATCTGGAGGTTTTACAGTAAAATCACAAGAGGTCAGAACTGCCTTAGACTGCGGGGAGTTGCCAGCCTTCAGGAGATGAAGTCTGCTGAGCCTGCTAATGCAGCATGAGAAATCCTTAGCGAGGGCAAACTGACTCACATTTTCTATTGAAATCCTCCTTCTCTTGGCATCCTGTTTTCTCACTCAGATTAAACATCAGGTAGCTTTAAGAAGGTTACATGCAGCTTCTGTTGGCTGCAGCTTGCCAAGGGATATGCTGTAGATGATTGGACTTGCGTAGACCTCCTGGGTACCCTCCATGGAAGACACTGTGCCATGGCATGACAGGGCAAGGATTCACTAGAGAGAATCACAGCCCCATGGAGGACCAAGTGAAAAGGCAACTCAGGTTTAAGCCAGTCAGTGCTAAAACTATAAACCCATAAACTCTGTTGTGTTCATCAGTGACAGGCCATCCTGTGATGTGTCAGTACAGCAGAGGAGTTTTCACTGGGTAAGAGCTAATCTATGAGCTGGTGTTTTAACCTGTAGAAACAAGACACTGGATGAGAAGTCAAATTCATAATTTGTTGCCCATTTAATGAGCTACCCCTTGAAAAAGAAATCTAATGAATGGTGCTAATTGATGTATGCAATTTTGAAAAAATTGGTCTAGAAATTATTAAACCCAAATGTGCATCCTTTGGGTGCATCCACTTGCTCCACCATGGGTCCTTCACAGGCTGCAGGTGGTTATCTGCTCCACCATTAACCAACATGGGGCACAGAGGGACAGGCTCCCTGAGTGTGGTCTGCACCCCAAGCTACAGGGGCATCTCTGCTCTGATGCCTGGACTACCTCCTACCTCTCCTTCCTTACTGACATTGATGGCTGCAGAGTTGTTTTTCTCATATATTCTCACTCTTCTCTCCGCCTGCAGTTGAATGATTTTTTACCCCCCTTGTACATATTTTATTCCAGAGGTGCTACCACAACCAGTGATGGGATCAGCCTTGGCCAGCAGCAGATGCTGACTCTGGAGCATAGATGAAGCTCTAGCAGCTTCTCACAGAAGCCACTTCTGTAGCTCCTCCCCTACCAAAACCCTGCTACACAAACCCAATACTGTGGTCTCCTACCTCTCCCCAGTGATACTGTAAGGAGGAATTTCAGCCCCTAAATGCACCCGAGAACACCAGAGGTCAAACCCAACACCCAAACAGACCAGTTTCTTCGATACCCCACAGATAACGCAACACAACAGGGAATGACAGTGAACTCTTCAATAACACCTCTGCTCAGTTGGCCAGAAAGCAACGATACCTTTTACACTTGGTGGCTAACCACTAACAATCTTCTTCTCCCATGAGATAACACCTTTTTTTTTTTGCTGTGCTCAATTCTTTGTATACTGCAAGAAGTTTCTGAAAGAAAAATAAGTTAAACCTCAAGGACATAACCCCTCAAACCAGATCATTCAATGTAGATCTCAATAACTTCAGAAGTGAAAAAGGGTTTTTTTGCTTTTGTTTCTAAATGCAGACTCGCATTATTTAGCTGGAGAAGTTCCCATCCAAGTCCCACCACTGAAGCAACAATTGAAAACAGGTCTGAATTTCTAGGGAGAACACTCCCTAGAAATTTAATCAGAGAGAGTGCAATTTTGCAATCATTCTTAAATTTATTTACAAGTTTAAATGTTTATACACCTCCATTTACATAAGAAGGGAACCTGGTATTCCATTTTATAGCAATTTACAGTGAATAAGAAGAGAACCAATAAGCATAATTAAAATTAACATTAACCTTTATTACTCCAAAAAGAGATGCCAAATATGCAGTGTATTTCTGCTTCTCTTGGCATGTTCCTAAAATACATGTACAACTCTTAACTAGTCAGCCTAGACATTTGGTATACTGTTTTGTAACGTTTTGAAGTTCTCCAACAATGCACTGGTATGTCACTATAGGAAGCTGACAAAAATAGGCAAATAGGAAGTTACCTTGGTTTTGAAAGGAAAAAAAAAATAATAAATGCATGTGCTCTTCCTAAAAAACTAGGTTATAATCAAGCATTACACTCAGAAAATTCTAAAATACTATGTTACTTGTAGTTTGAAGTGTAGCTACCAATTTGCATTCACGTTTCTTGGCACCAGCTCAGTTATTGTAATGTCCAACCATGGTAACTTTCAATATTAATACACTGAATAAAGGCCCTCTCTGCAACACAAAGTCCAGAGTCCCAAGACCCAACAGTTAACTGTACAGAAACATGAGGATTGAGATGTGTTATTCCTAAAAAACAGTTCCATGAGATCAGAAGAATACTGGCATATAATTGCTAGCAGTCACTTCCACTGGATAGAAAAAAAACCACCTGGTTTTGTTTTCAAAAAGTTTTTCTTATTATCTGAGAATTTCCAGAGGTTTCTGTAAGGGCTGAAAGCAAAGGTTTTGTTTCCCTACTTCTACTGTAGAACAGAACTGGGAATGTTATTTCAAAGAACACATGCTTCAAACGTTTTCCAAACTACTCTTCAGTGAGCAATATTGCCCTTGATGAAGAAATTACCTATTGGATTATCAAACGCCCATACATAGTATTAGTAGAAACTAGTTCTGTAGAATTTCCAGCAGTGTAAAAGCACTGTCAACCAAGCACTGTTATCCATCTACTGCAGTAATAAAAAAAATAATAATTATCAAAGAATCCTGTCAGCAGCACATCAGAAATCACAGGTATTTCCTTAAGATCCCTGCCATGGTTCTGCCCAAAACATGGTCCAGAGGCTTAAGACAGGTTTAGCCTGTTGTTTTTGCATCAAAACTTCTCTCCCAGCCACACATGTGTGTACTTTAACCCCAAGAACCCTGAAAACACAATGGTTTTGTCTTAATGTGGAGCTCCCACGAGCACTATGTGGCCGCATCATTCTTAGAGATGGTTCATTATGTTTCTAAGAAGTCTTCTTTAAAAGGGACTTCTAGCCTCAGAGTATGAGCACTAGTTAGACTACACACTACTGTTTTACAGATTAATCTGTCACCATCCATAAAACACTCCATAGCATATATTCTGGGGTATCACTTCAAACGCACGCGTGGCAGCACGACCCAGGAAGCGATGCCAGAACACCCCACTCTATCTGCACGTTTTGCTTCTCAGCTTCGAGACGTTTGACTAAACCAAAATGCTGACTTCAACCCTGAGATTTATCCTTCTGAATAACTTCTTGTGGGCAGAGTCTAGGGAGCGGAGGATGAGGAACTCGCTTTATTTTGTGTGTCTGATTTTGATGAGACACGACAAATGGATGAGTAACAGAAGCTCGCAAGAGACAGAATAATATTGAAGTGTCACTAATGCCATACACACATCAGGAAGGGGAAAAAAAAAGGCTATGCTGCATAAGACTACTGCATTGCTCAACGTACATTCTTCAAACGTTGCTAGATGTACATTCTTCAAATGATCAGTTACTGCATCCCACAAGTTATCATCTTACTTCTAGCTTCTTTCCCTCTAGAACAATTTGGATTTCTTTGGCATCCAGAGTCTCGTATTTCAATAAAGCTTCTGCTAAATTCTTGTGTTCTTTTGCATGAGTCTTCAGGATGCTCTTTGCTCGCTCGTATGACTCCTAGTATTAAAAAAAGTGAAAGGAGGTTTTAAGACTTCAGAATGAAGACAACAGCAAGATTCCGCTTTAAAAATTGTTTCAAGGTAAATAACAGCTTGAAACAAACACTTAAAGTTATGCCTTACATTTCATAGCTAGCACAGCTCCTGTTTCATGAAGATTGAAAATCTAGCTGACGTAATTAATAAAAAAACACAAACCAAAAAACAATGAACACAAAAAAAACCCAAACTGAAACCAAAACCACCCAACCTTTATGCCACCTCTCTGTATTTTGCAGAATTAGGACTAAAAATAAAATCCTGAGACTAACCTTTGTATTTTTACAAATACAAAGGCTTCAAAAAGACTTGCTGGGTTTGAAAAGCTGATTACATTAAATACACTTGATTTTACTATGGCGCTACAGCATTCCAGGAACATTCCTCAAAGGTTAAAGTTTTTAAAAGCTTCTAAAGCTCTCAAAGTATTACATACTTTTAGAAAGCTGAAAGCTACACAAGAAGTTACCCGTTGCTGCAGGTAGATGCACATTGCCAGGGTGACCAGCTTCAACTTTTAGCTCTACATGGATAGTTCTTACATGACCAAGTGAATTCAAAACCAGCTCCAGCAAAAATGTTAAATCATTCAAATGTCATGATATAAACATGCCTGCAGTAAATTAATTCAGATTACCAGAACAGTGATCTGGAAGTTCTGTGATTCTCAAATGGTACAGGTTTCCCTAAGCATTTGATACTGATCCAGCAGAGGAACAGGATACTGAAAAAGGCAACTCTCTATGGCCATTCCTGTGATTTGGTACAAATTACTCAGCTGCAAGTTACCAAATGTGGGAGTAATGCAAAACATTCCCATCTGCTCTAAAACAATTTATAGCCATAGCTTTTATTCCTATGAAATGAAGAGGCAAAAGAGAAATCCTGACCACAGGTTAAGAGAAAGTGCTAAAGTGTGTATTAAAGAACCTAACACTACCAACTTGTTTCTCACTACTTACACATGACAATCACAAAAAGTAGTTTTGATGTGCAGAGATTCAAAGCTGCAGCTACATTTAATACCTGGGAATCCTTCCATCCACCCTATTTTCACCAGCAGACATTACCAAATTGAACAATTCAGTTTGATGCTCAACTCATCTCAAGATAAATGTATCAGAGTGGAGGGGGAGAGACTTACCCGCAGAAGCGTTCTCACTTCTTGTTCAATCGCAGACTGAGTTTCAGGGCTAACTTTCCCCGTATCAGTATAGGTCATAACACCAAGCTAAACAACAACAACAAAGACATCTTGCCACTGTTACACTAATACACATAAACCACTTTATCACTCACTGCTTCTACATGCAAACAACTACAATCATTCACCAAATACTTACTGAAGTGCTTGCAACAGAAGCAAAACAAGAAGCCTATTAATCAACTACATAGTCACTACAGAGTTCTATTTCAACAGGTCACAATACAAACCCTGATTGTTTTCTTACTAAACAAAACAACAACAAAAAACCACAAACCCAAACAAAAAAACACAAACCAAAAAAACCCAACAAAACAACCCACAAACCAAACCAAAACTAAATCCAAATCACCCACACCAAAACAAAATCTCTAGACTACTAACACTAGATGGGTAATAAAGACCTTTGACTACCTAAATTTCTTAGAAGTTCAGAAAAGTCAATGTTGTTGTTGTGTGTCTGTCCCCTCCAACCCCCTGCCAAACCCCAGACTGTCCTCAAGTCCAAAACATCTGGCTTTATAATAAACATTTTCTGCAGACATCAGTAACTTTCTAAGTAATTTTGAGGTTAAGATCTTGCAAGTTTGAAAATTAACTGTCAAATATACAGCTTTTCTAGTTGAGCTCTCTATAGCAGGGCCAGTCATAAGGCTTACTTTCTTTTTTTGTCAGAACTACTGTGATCACCGACAGCCAAAAAGGCATTGAGTTACACAACGTTTCTTTGTACCATACAAATATTTAAGGCTTGATGATATTACCTTCTCACTCATTCCAAATCTAGTCACCATCAGTTTGGCAATTTTAGTAGCGTTGTCAAAATCACTGGAAGCCCCTAAACAAACAAAGATTTAAATTATGTTATTGAAACCATGTTAAACAGGCCAGTCCACAAGCTTTGATCAAAAAGTCTTTCAAGAACCAATCAGATGACCTGTTGTGATGTGATCACTTCCAAATATGAGCTCCTCCGCTACTCTTCCTCCCATACAGACATCCATCTGGGCAAGCAACTGGGATCTAGTTTCACTCCATCTGTCATTTTCTGGGAGCAAAGACACCTGTATGATAAAAGATATGGAACTGTGGTCAAGTAACAACAAACAGAAGAAATATGGAAATAATCTGAAAAATAATCTTGTTTATATGCAAAGCAGATACAGAGGCTTTTATGCAACGATTTGAATGCTCTGAGCCTCCTCCTATTCTATGCACTCATCAGGTTTGCTTGGAGGTGCTCAGTCTACCAGCTGAAATGGCCTCTGTCCCAAGTTTGTGAAGGATTCCCCTTTCAAAAATGAATTCTATCCCAGGGGCACGGAGACTGCTCCGGTATCAGTGCCCACGTGGCCAGCACATGCACAGAGGCTTTTCCACCCGCAGTGGCTAACAGCAGGCATCCCCCCTGCTGTGCATGCGTGGGGGTCTTGGGGCACCTCGGGTGGTCATTACTCCACCAATCCTCAGCTCCCTCACCCCGTCCTTGAGCTGTCCTTTCGTTGGTTGGTTCCCAGTATCACTCACCAGACGAGGAGCTGGCTCAGACTGGCTGCCTGCCCGATTTCCCCGCGCACCTGCAGCTCGCAGACGTGGGAGCGAGTGCTGTGCTCTCCAGTGCAGTGCAACAACACAGAGTGGTGTGCCAGGGGGACACAACAACGGACCAACGTGTTCCAATACAGCAACAGCCTCCAACAGGCCATGAAGACCACGTAAAATTAAGCAATTGAAATCTACTACCAGAAGAAATAGGAAAAAAAACCCTCTATTCTATCCATTTCTCCTTATTCCGTACACTTGTACTGAGCACAGATCAACTTGCCTGGAGGATTCAGGCCAATGGTTTTCTTTAACTGAACAGACTTAACAGAAATAATTTTCTGTTCAAATGCTTGGCAGCTAAAGCCAGAACTGAAAAACTGTGGCATATCTATGGTAGAAACAAGGTAGGTAAATCAATTAGGTTTTAGAGAAAGTCACACTGGATAAAGAATGACTGTGTAAAAAGTATAGTTAAGCAACACTTGTACTTTTCAGTCCTTCAAAGACTCCTCAGAGTTTCACTACTGATTGCTATTTTAACTGCAGCAGCGTCAAACATACTTAGGTTTCTTTGTACATGTGAAGTATTACACTGTATGCTATTTTCTTTCAAAAGGAATGAAAAAAAAAGCTTTCTATCACACAGAAAAGATGACCAGTGAGTTCTCCAAGAGACTGCTCATAACTAAGTACTTCAGCATACTACAATATGCATAAACATGATTACAAGAAACAGCACTGCTGGTAAATGCCTCAAGAACACAAAAGCAACATAAAGTTCCAGAAATACTGACGTGTCCAAGCGTTGTTCCTCGTGTCATGATCGTGGCCTTGTTGATTGGCATTGCATCCTTAGTATAATATGCAATGAGAGCGTGTCCAGACTCGTGGTAAGCGGTGATGGTTTTGTTTTTCTCATCAATTTCTACACTTCTGCGTTCGGGTCCTTAAACAGAGGAACATGAAGTAAACATTTTGTACAGCTGACCACCACAATCCACACATTACACGTACTCGGAGCACAAAGTAGCTGAGGAACAGCACGCAAGCAAAATTAACACTCATTCAGTGCTAAATGTTTTAATGTCTCAAGTGGACTTAAATATACTCTACGGACAAGTTAAAGGAAGAGATTTGAAACGCAGCCCAAGTATCAGAGAAAATTCCATTTCTTCTCTCAGTTTTTAGTGCATAGGTCTCAGATGTTTGTTATCACACAACAAGTTAGTTCACAGAAGTTCCAGGTTTCTGGAATATTTTTTTCTCTCCTTTTCCTTTAGGAATAAGTATGGGAATGGCAAGAAATGAAGCCTGTGTCTTCCTCTAGCCTAAAGTACAACATGCAGTGGTTTTGTTTAAAAAAAAAAAAAAAAGTATCAAGTCTTAAAGAACATATCCCATATTAGATTTCACATACTATTCTATGGTCTCAAAAGGTTCTATTCAGACTTAGCCAACAGGAGACTTATTTGCTTTCTAAACAAACAACAATGAAGAAAAAACAAACAAAAAAATCACCACCCCAAAAGCCCAACAAACCAAAACTCAATAGCATAAACACTTCTCTGTTTTTCTCTAGGAGTCACAACCACACAAGAAAAGCCCTGTGTACTCCAACATGTCTTTTGTATAAAATCCTACCCATCAGAATTTTGTCCTTGGAGAATTCTAGTTCTTTCATGGTTACCATATCTTTCCCATCAACAGCTGCCTTTAAGGCAGCTTGATTTACAAGGTTCTCAAGCTCTGCTCCAGAAAATCCTACTGTGCCTCGTGCAATTATTTCTGGATCAACAGCTGTGGGGAAACACAAACACACTTGTCATTAGGGTCAATATTGCTCCTTAAAAAGGCTTGTATCATGAAGCAATATGAACAAGTTACTGAATTATAAGCAAAAATCGTGTTCTATTAAAAAGAAAGCGTTACAAAAATTGCAGTTTTAAGAATTAGGCTTCATTTCTTCTAAGACACTACAAACTGCCTCTGAAAACTGTTGTAACAGAGCATACTAGGCTATTTTTGTGTTCTTTACTGAGACACGTGGCAAAGCCACAATTTCTGATGGAATAAAGGACTAGAACAGGAGTAGGTTAATCTGGTATAAAAGCTGCCACATAAAAAGATATTACAGTAAAATATTTACTTACATGGATCATACTTTATTTTATTAAGGTACCACTTCAGGATTTCTGTACGACCTCTTACATCAGGCTTGGGAACAGTAACTTGCATATCAAAGCGACCAGGACGTATTAAAGCACTAAGGGAAAAGACAATTTAATACACTGACTTAAAAAAGCTGCAGTAAACTGCTACTAAAGTACGTAAGGAACAAAAAACCCATCTAGTATTTTTAAGGACATATACACAGATGATATGTTTGATGCACAGATGCAAAGAATATGCTTTTTATTATGTTTAAAAGCCAAGATGAAAGACTTCTATTCCCAACCCATTTTAAAGGTTTGGGGGTTTTTTTGCATTTGAAAATTTTGCATTGTGAACAAGGAAAGGCAGATGGTCAATTTAAGCAGCAAAACTTCCAGAAATGTTGATGCTTAGGAGCATGTTTCTTATTTCCAACTTTGTTGTTGTTGTGCTGTAGGTTTTTTCATGTTTGCTTCTCTGATTCTCAATACATGCTCTGTAAAATCAATACATTATACTCACTTATCTAATGCTTCAGGGAAGTTTGTTGCACCAATAATAACAACGCCTTCATTAGGTTTAAAGCTGTATGGGAAAAAAAAGGGTGAGATTGTTGTTTGGGGTTTTTTTGACAGAATTTACAACTTTTTCTGTCAATAACTACTTCTATTTCTTATTTCAAATGACCTCAACTGGCCAGTCAAAAACATGCTATCAACCCACAAAATGTCATCCAAGAATGATCGTATTTAACTCAGCAACTGGCTAATGACATGCCCTGATCTCAGAGCTGAACTTCTCCCTTTAGATATATAGCCAGCCTAAAAAAACTGAGAAAGATATTTAAAATAACTGCAGCTATTGTGCTACAACTTAGAAGCTTCTGTATTCTTTACAGTAAGGCCATTAATGCTACTGTTGGCAGTACTAGAAAGCAGTCACAAAAGCATCTTAAACTTGTATCTTTAAAAGCATTACACAAATGATTAAAAACATCAAAGCTGTCAAGGAAGAAAAAATTCACCCAAATATTCAAAATACTGTTTAGTCAAGCACCTTCTGTGCCCTCAGAATCCAAATATTTACCCATCCATTTCAGCAAGGAGTTGATTAATGGTCTGTCTTGAATAGGGATGCATTGGAGATTCAATTCTCTTCCCGCCAACAGAGTCCAACTCATCAATAAATATAACGCACGGTGCATTTGCTTTTGCTTCCCCTAACAGAAGAAAAATAGCAGGACACTTCAACCACACAAAGGAACACAGGATACTACGTAATTTAGGATTCCACTACTTCTATTACTTTTGGATTACAAAGTGTTGTTAGACAATGCCAGAATTGTCTTGATTCTAGCCTCCAAAACAATGAAATATGTTTTTAAAATGAAGTGTTACAAAGAGAAGCAAAGTTCTTCATCTCCACAACAGCTTATTCTTAAAAGGCTACAAGAAATTTAAAGAAAAATAGATCAAAAAATTAAATGCATTTTGTATTAACTCCCTACAAGTGTTTATTTCATAGGCTTGGGTAGAGAACATTGACCTATTAAATAATAGTAACATGAAATGCAATGGGTCTAAACTGTAACTTATTTTAATAGGTAATAGCTTATTTTAATGTTTATTAGAACCTGGTTGTTATTTAACAGTGAAGACCTCACGCTCAAGTTTACAGGTATTTAAAACACAAAATAAAAATAAACTTTAAGCCTAGGGACTGGTGCATACCACAGTGCACCTCCTCTCACCCAGCCAGACGTATCTGTAACACTGCTATCAATGTACAAGTCTGCCATCTAAACTTCTGCAGTCAAGAGGAGGAAATGCCTATTTCAAGGTAGAACATGTTACATTTTCCATCCCTTTCATGTGAAGCAAGTCACTTCTTGTAAAAATGCAAACTACTTCCTACATTGTTTATGCTTGCAACTATCCATCTTCCATTTGAGAGAGAAGTTGGTTTCCCCCCTCCCCAATAATATTCATTTGCATACTCTAAATAGAAAGCCTCTTCTGTGCAATTTATCAATCTAAACTATTTTTTAAATTTCATTATAATTCCCTGCATTCTGAGCCTGCTGATGGGTGTGTGAAAGGAAAGCTCAGCTCAGCACTACACTATGCCATAAAGCTCTAATTCAGATGTACAAAACCAGTATGTATATAAAAATCAGGGAAGTAACTGAGGAAGTTAATGCTATTTTTTATCTGAAATTTACAATTTAATTCAAATTTACAATCATTTATGGATGACAGTAAGTAAACTACAACTTCAAACATTCCATTATGTTTATAGGACATGACATTTCTAACTAAATTCCTTCTATTCACTCTGGAAGTGCTGTTACCATCTGTTATCATTTTTCCTATAATTTTGTCTGACTGCTAACTAGATTCTACAATTAATTGATGCTCACAGAATTCTCAGGTTTACCTACACAATTAAAGCTTTATTCATTAGCTTCGTACACTTCTACTTTCCAGTAACCGGAATCGTCGCTCATCAAAACTTCTGAAGAGCACTGAATGCTTAACCTCACACGTGAGAAGATTTCCAAACCACAAACACTTGACTTACTGAACAGGCTTCGGATGCGACTAGCTCCAACCCCAACAAACATCTCATCAAACTCTGATCCAGATGCGTAATAAAACGGAACATCGGCTTCGCCAGCTACAGCCCGTGCAAGGAGAGTCTTCCCAGTACCAGGGGGTCCAACTAACAGAATACCTAAAAAGACAAACAAACAAAACAATGGACAAAACCACCAAACCCACAGTCTCATTACATAGGTATTGTTTCTTCTGTGCATTAGAAGAAATAATTTACACTTGGCTTCAAAAAGATACTGCTCGTTACTTGCAATGTGAAGTTTCCTATTAACAGGCCTAGACACATTCTGATTCATATTTAAACAACACCAAAGACTTTTAAGACTATCAATTACAAACAAGCCTGAATTATTCTACAAAATCATTGTTTAGAGCTGAATCCCTTAAAGTGTCCTCAAACTTCGGTCTTCCCAGCCAGTTCTGAAAGTGGAACTTGTGGGTTTTTTTTATTTAAATCTCAACTTTAAACAGCGCAGAGCACTAACAGGAAACAGGCTTAACCGGGTTTACAGATTTCAGATTCACTTGGCCTTCTACTATGATTAAGCTTAATCATCCTTTTAAATGAAACCAGCATGCCTTCCACAACTACCTTAACCCCCACGTACCTGATTTAAGGGTATCCTTTAATCAAAGAGCTTTCACAACTCCCTGAGGATTCATTTTCCCCTCAAATATTTTAAACAAACAAGGAAATGCACTACCTATGTCTAACATTATTTCACCATTTTCTCCAGATACAAATTAAATACAACAGTAGTATTTAGGCTCATTTTGGTTATTACTTTTTTGATTCCCTAACTAATGGAAAAAATATTCAGAAGCTAGGCCACAAATTAGTCATTCAATATAGATCAAATCTACGAAGAAAGCCATGGCTACATATGATTTTCAGTTCTGCTGAGCAATGATTCTTACCTTTTGGAAGTTTACCTCCTAGCACAGTAAATTTATGTGGGTTTTTCAAGAATTCCACAACTTCCTGCAATTCCTGCTTAGCTTCTTCAACCTACACATTAAAAAAAAACATGTCACAGAATATAACTTAGCATTTACAAAACACGGTATCTTTTTTTTTGCAAGTGAGTTTTGTATTAGAGACCAAGTCTCTAATTGTGTATTGATCAAAAATAGAGGATATAAAATAATATAAAAAATTAGATAATATAAAAAAATAGATAATATAAGAAATAGAGATAAAAGTGTACCATGAATTTAATTCAACCTGTATGTTACAGCTGTTCGTAGGAATCAGTAAAGCTGAAGTTAATAATACTGAAGGAATAACCAAACATTTCAAGACCAGATCTGACCAACAAGATAAATACAGGATCCAAAATTCTACAACAAGGTATTAGTCTAATTAGCTAAAAAGAGATTAATTCTATCCATTTGTCCAAGGGCAAGGAGAGGGGGAGGTCCTCATATTGCCACTGACAGCTAAAGAACAGCTGAATACAAAAAATAAAGCTATTCCATCAGCAGTGACATGCCCACTTCTTTCTGGGAATCTCTTTATGTCCTATCCTAATACCAGATATCCAAAGGAGAGAGCACTAAGACAGAAGTGATCACCAGGCATTACCATCCTCTCGTATTGGTCTACTGACAAAAACAGAATAACATGGATACTCATGGCCTGCCTTTTGCTACTCTAGCCTTTAAAAACGTGATTCAACAAGTAGATAGCAGACCCTTTATGAAGTATTAAATGGCACAAAGATACGAAATAGAACATGAGTGGCTGAAACCTTCCTTGGTCTTGCAGTGGTCAAAGATATGTAATGCTTCAGTTTATACACAAAGACATTTTCTGAACAGAGCAAGATATTGTTCATTCTCCCAATGATGAGTTAAGCAAGAACTCACACATTACTTTTGAACTTACCCCTTTTACATGTTCAAAGGTGACATTTTTCAACTGGATTGGATCAACTGCTGCATCAAAGATACTCGATGTTCGAAAGCGTACTAATAGCAAACAGCACACGATGAACAACAAATTTACACCTCAAGTCATTTCATTCCAAGACTGAACTTTGCACTTGAATGCAAACAATTAAACCACTATCTTTACACCTGCCCATTTAAAAGGGCATGTTTCCATTTACAAGTGTCCAGCAAGAATTAAAATTAAAAAAAGAATCTTTAACATACTTGCAACTAATTCAGGGATGTAGTTTTTAGTCAGTTGTAGTACAGAAAGCCCTGTATCCAAAAGCAAATACACAAAGCCAGAAGTTTTCCCTCAGTGTTTCTGCACATACCCTAACTTTCCTTGAGATCTGGATGATAATTTTAAATCAAGTTGAAATTCTCTATATACATTAGCTCAGCCTTTGATCATTCTGCTATTTGCAACAGATTTCTTGAGGTAAAAGTGTAACATGTAACTAACTAGTCACTGTAAACTAGCCTGGGATAAGAAAAATCAAACCATTTTTCCATAAACATAACTGATGAACAGTCTGACTTCTTTGCTTGGTTCTATGTAATTGTTTCACCAAAAGAATTAAAATACTTTTATATTTTAAAATAAAATAACAGACAACTTTTTTGTCTCCATAAACATTTTTTCACACTACTGTCTGAAAAGCTGTAGTCAAAAGCAGTAAATAATTCTCCTCTTTCATTATTATCATGAAATGTTATCCTAAAACAATCATAACATCAAAATACATTTAATTTGTTCTAAACCTGTTGGAAGAAACAACACAAATGAAACGGTGCAGGGGAAAAAGTTAACTAACCAGCATCAGAAAAGGAACCTTTCCCAGGTAAAAACGATGAATATATAGCAAGATAAAAACAAAGAACAAAGAGAAAGAAAGACAGCAAACGTGATCTTCTTAAGGAATCTGTAAAAGAAAAACAAACAAACAAAAAAGAAGTGTTAATATGGGCCGAAATAAACTACTTTCTGAATGCAAAGACAAGATACACGAACTAAACCAACTTACCAAGTGTTTTTTGCAGGAATACCTGTGCTTTCAAAAAGCCTTCTGCAAAACCAGTTTTAAAAGCATCCTGGTGTGCCTCTGGGATGTTTTTTGTTTTCATTAGCGTCTCCAAGTTCTCAACATCAATTCTTCGCTTTCTCAGGATAAAGCCCTAAAATATTTCCACAGCAATGTCAGTATATACTAAGTTTTCACATATAATTAGCTTTCTACCTGGCTAGCATGGGTGAGAGGAATAAATAAATAAATCAATCATATCATTCAGGTGCTACTGGGTTAGATGACACAGGACAGTATCTCGAGTGTGGAATCACAGCAAGGGCACCCTAATTTTTGCTGAACAGGTCAGAGCCCTGCACAACCCCAGTTCCAAACAGAAAAAGCAGCCCAAGGCAGATTTGTACACAGCTAGCTTTGTACACTGGATTCAGCAGGAGCGATTAGCTTAAGCATTTTGCTTCATGAAATGACCCTAAATTATTTCCAAATGCCAGGTATCTTTCTAAGCATAGATTTGATAGAGCTTCCTCAAATAGAATCATAGAACAGTTCCCACTGGAAGAGACCTTCAAGATCATCAAGTCCCACCTTACTCCCAGCCCTATCAAACCCACTAAACCATGTCCCTAAGCACAACATCCAACCGCTTCTTAAACACCTCCAGGGATGGTGACTCCACCACCTCCCTGGGCAGCCTATTCCAACGCCTGACAACCCTTTCTGGAAAGGAATGCTTCCTAATAACCAGTCTGAACCTCTCCTGGTTCCACTTCAGGCCATTTCCTCTTGTTCTGTCCCTTGTCACCAGGGAGAACAGACCAACTCCCGCCTTGCTACAACTTCCCTTCAGGTAGTTGTAGAGGGCAGTAAGGTCTCCCCTTGGCCTTCTTTTCTCAAGTTTAAACAGCCCCAGATCCCTCAGCCTTTCCTCATAAGAGACATGCTCCAAACCCTTTACTAGCTTTGTAGCCTCTGTAGCCTGTCCAGCACCTCAATGTCCTTCTTGTAGAGAGGGGCCCAAAACTGGACACAGTATTCGAGGTGCAGCCTCAGCAAAGCCGAGTCCAGAGGAATGATCCCCTCCCTGCTCCTGCTGACCACACTATTCCTGATCCAGGCCAGGATGCCATTGGCCTTCTTGGCCACCTGGGCACACTGCTGGCTCATGTTCAGGCGGCTGTCAATCAACACCCCCAAGTCCTTCTCTGCCTGGCAGCTCTCCAGCCACTCAGTGGGATGATTCTTGCCCTCAGTGGGATGATGACCTCTTCCAGCATTTATGTTATTGTGTCTATTGAAGACAGACTTGCTGATTATGTGCTGCTGGAAAGAGTGGGTGGTGATCATACCTTCATTAGGTAGCCTGATGATTAGTAGATTAATAGACATGGTCTGGAGGTGAATCATACCATTCATACATCAGCTGCAGAGAGGCTTCAGTCACTTTCAGCAGTTTCTGCTCCACTCAGTCATCATGGTCAAAGATTATTATGCTTTTTACATCAGCACCAGCAATGACTCATCTATGTGAGGATAAGGAGGTTTCCAATCCAACTTCAGCAGTATCATCCCAGGAAATAATAGTCTGGTCAATTAATGTGATTTTAATGGCAAGTCTGGATGCAACTAGACATGGAAGATCAATGTAACAAAGCATTACAGAGCTGGTTTGGCTAACTCCAGTGTCAAGTTACTGCCTCCTAAGTAGCCTGGCCACAATCCAACCATTATCCATACACTTGTTTCAAGATAGACTGAGTGTTTCCTTTCTCAAAATACCAATATACAATTGATTGTAATACAAACTGTAAAGATTCTATATATCCATATATGAGGGTCAGACCTTAGTCTCCGGAGAAGTTGATATCCTTCTCCACTGCCCTTAATAGAGAACACAAAATTTCAGTTCAGTGAGGAAAATTGAAAGAATGGCTTGAGAGAACTGTGGAAGCAACTCATGAAACTCTTCCCAGGGCCACAGAGCAACTCAGAAACATGATGCCATTCTTTCTGAAGTCCTCAATTCTCTTCAGAAGGACTGAGCTAGAACTAATGTACGGTGTCCAGCAGCCCTGCTCAACAGTGTGCACCAAACAGCTTCTCCTGTCTAAACCGAACTGGAAAATAACCATAGAGTGGCTCAGCAGCCCTGAATCAAAGACAGGAGGTCTGCATCTTCCCTCACCCCTGGAAGGGGATCTTCGGACATGAACCTTAATGCCCTGTGCTCCCTTGCCAGTAGCAGGCCACAGGGACCGCCTGGCACAGCATCCAGTTTCTTTTGCACTGCTATGTGTTTCGGGTGACCTCTAAACCCATCTGTGTCTACAAGCAGCGAGACAGAGGCACAACAGTAGCCTTCGGTTACATAGCTCAAGGACACATAGGTACTGCAAAGGAGGAGGCCCTAGTTTATACTCTCAAAGGCACAGGTTGGTGTGTCAGCAGAGTGACCATGTTCCCATTACAGGCAAGTAGGAAAAGCAAGTCACTACCCTAGGCTGAGAGAACATAAGGGGCTATTCAGCTACCCAGATGTGGATGCCTACTTTAGGGAGAGACACACACTCCTGTATCCAGCCAGATGAGTAGTTTGCCAGACTTCACTCACCAGGAGTGTGATGGTAGCTTAGTCATCCTCACTGCAGACACCTATGAGTCCATTTGTGTGGCACTTAACTTAGGCTAATGTTGACCATATCTGCCTGCCTAAGCCAAGGTGGAAATTGAGGCCCAGAATTCCCACTTAATTCTCCAGTTTGTAAAAGCATTGATTTCATCCAAAGCCAAAAATGCTTTGAGATTCTTGTAGCTTTTGGCCTGTGAGCCTTGATGACTTCTCAATCACTTCTTTATCTTATATGGTATCAGTCTGAGTTCTGCATGAACATACTTGGGCTTTAACATGCAAAACTTTCTGGAATCTTGTATAAGCTTTCATTTGGAAGTGGAATTTATGCAAGTGTATGTTAATGATTTGGCATCTTAAAGGGGTTGTTTTGAGTACTATCTTTATTACCATTAAATTATTCCAAAGAGATGCTGGCAGCTTGTGGCCTAATGCTTTGAATCAGTCTCAAAAACTCATATGTAGAGTTTGTGATAGTCCATAGTCAAGAGGACATTTCAACAATGGGAACCAATTAAGCAGCTTTTGGGAGATCAAGAGGTGTTTACCTCAGTTACACAATGTTGATCATTCTGTGTAAAAAAAAATATAGGAAAGGAACTGGCAATCAAAACTTGAACAGGTAGAAATCCATCACAAATATAATTTGGTAAAACACAATTCACACAGACTTTATTTTGCAAGTAATTATTGCTGCATGAACATAATAAAGCTGTATAGCTTCTAGAAATAGAGTTCCATTTGAATAGTCAATCCCAGATGGTTTCCACTCCTATGGAAGATCATAATAGAAAACAGCATCTTGAGAGAAACATACATCTCCAATAATTTGGCTGTGCCCTGTAAGGTCAGTGTGCAGCCAGCCCAAATCTCAGGACTGTATTCCATTTCCCTTATAGAAGTAATACAAAAAGACAAAGTCAGGGACTGATGGGCTTTCTTAATCTTTTATGTGATCCTAGCACTGGCTGTAGGGAATACTGGTGTGAGGATTTTTTAACCATGGAAAAAAACTGGGGAATAGAGCTGTTCCACACAAACTGCCATAATGTTTTTCATCCTTAGCCAATGCTGCACTGAATCACTGCAAGGGAAAAGGAAATACAGATAATATACAGTTAGATTCATCCATAGGTTAATGTGGTCAGAGCTTTCATCTACTGACCAGGTGATCAATGACTTCTTACGATCAATTACCACAGAGAATATATTTGCTTCACTCTTCGATGCTTTCAGAAATAAGGGTAATGGAAACATCTTTAAAGGTGAAATCCTTGTCTTGCACAGTGTTTTCTTAATTAGAAGAAACCTTGGCTTTGTAAACATGATTTCTGAAGGTTAAGGGAAATGTTAAGGGTAATTCTGATAATTACATGAACAGTTTATTTTCCTGTCATACTTTCCCACACTTCCCAAGGTTTCACTAAGCACTTTAAAGTTACTGTGGGATAAGGGACAATCGATATTGCCACTATAACAGCTTCCCCTCAGTCCTCCACAGCATGAATCAGAAGTATAAATTGCTGTGCCTAAGTGGGAGAAATAAGAAATAGACTGTTCCCACTGGAAAGATAAGTGACTGGAAATGAGCCCAAAAATTTCTGTTTAGGAGTCTCAAAGCTGGAATACTGCTAGTGTATTACCAGGGAAACCAGCAATGAGCAGGAACCAGAGCCTAAACATCTGACTCTGTTTGCCTGGCATGTATTTTGGAGAGATGCAGTGTGCATAAAGACCTTGGATTTACTTCACTGCACATCTCAATAAAGAGAGATTTTTCTATCAAATTGCTGTGGAACTTCTCACTGGTTCACCCTTTGATTTCTTAGAAGTCATGTGCTTCTGTGGACATCCAATGACCTTGTTATAGCAAAGAGCATCTTCTTTTTGCCTACCTGAATGCACTGGTATAGTGAAAGAGGGAGGGAGGAGGAATCTGTGCCAATTTAACTCCTGCTCCTTATTCTCAGTAACATGTCTTCCTCTGCCCAGTGATGAAGGTAGAATGCCCACTCACCCTATATTTTCTCTTTAGAAAAACATTGCCTATGTGCCAGCCTCTATCCAGCAGGCAATTATAGCAACGGAGACCCCTTGTCATCTCCCCCTCTCCATCTTTCACTCTGGAAAAAAAAATAAAATCTTGCTAGTTTTGTTCATATATTCTAAATTCCTGCCACATCTTCTGGATTTTGCATCATCAGCTGGCCTTCAGTCCTGCCTTCAATCCCACCTTCAAGTTTTGTGGGGTTTTGTTCCCTACACTTAAAAGAACTGGAAATATATCCCAGAGGAGTGGCTTAAAAACACCAAGGACCCCAAGATGACCAAGTCCAAACATATTTGTGTGTGTATATATATAAATATACACATATAGAGCTCTGCAAGGTTTACTACGAATGCAAAATTTGCCCTAATTCTGAGAAACTCACTTCTAACCCTCCTCCACACTCACACATACTCTAATGCACTCCCTCTTGTATGAATCCAGCCTCTCCCACGCTGACATATATATTCTCTCTCCTTCACCACTCTCTTTGCCTCTGAGCTAAATTACTCTACTGTGGAAATTGCCATCAGCAATTTTCATCCTTTGCTGCTCTTTCAAGGAGTTTATGCAGTGGTGCAGTCATGATGTTCAATTAGCTACTTGGTATCTTCTGAGCTATTTTTCGACTATTCGCACCCATGTGTTACAGGAGAGCAATGTTTCTCATGACACCTCCATGGACTTAGGGCATGAACTGAACTGGAAGAGGCTGAATTTTTGTGTTCATTACTTACTCAGGCTCAAATGGATGTTTTGAGGATGATGTAGCTCCCACTCTAAAGCCTCTGCCCAGCTGCCAAGAACCCACATGTTAACTCATGTGTGCTGCTGTCAAGGTTTAGGGTGATGGCCATCCACTAGACCTATAACAGATGCTGCTAACCCCTCTCCCTCTCCAAGGGGAAGGGAAAGGGAGTAACAGAGTGAGACTTATCAATTAGAAAAGAAAGCTAGAGAAGTTTTAATGAAAATAATAAAATGGAATATACACAAATATACACAAAACAAGTATTGAACCCAACTCCCTTGATGAGAACTACATCACTGTCACCATTGATGCTGTGAAGCAGGCACTGGGAAAGTCCCAGGCTGGACTGGAACTGGATTCAGGAACACATGGATCAGGATCAAAGGCAGAATGGACAGAGTCCTCCTCAGATGCTGGCCATTGAAAAAGAGAGTTTGACCCTGGTGATCCCTCAGCTTTATACTGATTATGATTCACATGGAATGGAATACATCATTAGTCAGTTTAGGGTCACAAGTTCTGGCTGCTCCTCCTCACAGGTGTAGCCTTTTATTTTCTTCATCCCCCCAATGTGGTACACAAGATTTAGCAGTGACCTTGCTCTGCACACCAATCCTTGGTAGTGACTTCTAGGCATTGAGTGTTATCACTGCTGGAAGCAGACACTGTCTGTGAAAATACGCTGCTAACTTCAGACAGTGCAGTTAGTTAGAAACGACCAAGCTGAAAAGTAAAATCACCAAAGAGAATCAGTTCTGTTCTAACTCAAACCAGGACAGCTGCATGCTTGTATTTTATGGGAAGAAGCTTAGTTCAGGGACTGAAACAATGTCCTAGGAACTGGAAGTAATCTCAGATCCTGGTGCTGCCACTGAGGGAATGGAGGTGTCCCTGCCATTGGCAGGGGTGTTGGAACTAGGTGATCTTTAATCTTCCAACCCTGACAATTCTGTGATTCTAGGCATTTTGCTAAAGCATGTGGCACCACCCAGCTGCCTGTTCCCATCCTCACAGCTCATGGTGAGCAGTGTGATGAATAGGATGAACAGGGTGAGCCTGTTTCGGTGTATTGTTAGCCTTGTTGTCTTAGATCCAGACATACCCCACAAGGACTCTGTATTATTCCCAGGTCAGAGATGTGAGAATGGCTGTGAACCATTTTCCTTAACTGAAGGCTTGAAAGGAAGTGAGAAGGTCCCAACTGAATTCATGGCTTCAGCTCTTGACCCCTTATGACTTTCCCAGGTGGTCATGAGAAAAGTCTTCTAACTATCCTGCATTTCAGTTTCAACAAAACAGCACTTTCTACAACATGAGGAAATTTTGAGGATAAACATGTTAAGGACTGTGGGCACTATCACACTAGAGTAATGAAAGACACAAATGCCAAAGGAATTTTTTTTGCTTTTCACATGTGAGAGTAAAAAAGAAATTAAAACAGGCTAAAATGCTTACATTTGAGATGGATGAAGGAGTGTTATAAGTCTTACTACTTGTTTGTGTAGCTCTGAGATGATGTAGAACTAGCTGGTGTTAGAATTACATAGTTTGATAAGCTCAACAAGAGCTGGCAGATTATTTATTTTTTTTTTTTTCACTTTAAAGACAGTTCTTTAGATTTATTCTTTGTGAACCACAAAATACAAACAAATGCATGTGTATGAGTAGGCTTAAGGGAGAAAAAATGCTATAATGTGACAAAGTAGATGAATCTTTATTTCACATTATAATGGTGGGTCCTTCATATTGGTTATTCCCAGACAATAATCTTGGTGTCTATATCTAAGACGCTAGGCATGAGGATTCAGTTGCTGAGGGAAGGACAGGAGGGAAAACTCATTTCTCACTTAAGAACATGTCAGAAAAGTGGGAATTTAGAGAAAGTACAGCTTCTTGAAAATCTGGATTAATATCTAGTAATGTTGAAAAAAGTTTCTACTGATAGTACCTGTTCCTCCCCGCCCTCCGTTAAAAGCTTGCACTGCCAAGAACAGCTTTTTGTTCATGAGAAATGCTGATCTTGCAGGAAGCAAAGGGAACCTTTACTCAGCTGTTCTGATCTTTTAAGTAAATATTTATTTATTTTCTGTATGAAGTTATAAAGTTTCTTGGGAATACAGATAATGTAGAAGGAGGAAAAGTAATTACTGTAATTTTGCCTGTGCTTTTGGAAAATAATCCATCTGATAAGCACACCATTTACATTTTGTGAATTGTACAGCTCAGCATACGAGCATCTTAGCTAGATGCATGCAGTCTCTAGTTATCAAATACTATCATTCTCATGCTAACAGAAGTACTTCTCTTGGCCTTTTCACTTTTCAAAGAACATGTGATTAAGATGTCATTGACACTAAGCGTGCCTTGCATCCATTTGTTGAGCAATGACATGGTCGCTGCTCAGATGTGTTCTCTGAGGGTTAGCAATGCTCTGATCCAGGAAAGAAGAACCACACCAGTCAGACACCAAATAGTTGCCCCTTCTTTTTAGCATAGCTTGCACATAGGCAAGCTTTTTTCACTGAAAGGGTTGTCAGGTGTTGGAACATGTTGCCCGGGGAGGTGGTTGAGTCACCATCCCTGGATGTGTTTAAAAAATGTATAGATGTGGTGCTTGGGGATATGGCTTAGTGGTGGACTTGGTAGAGTAGGTTTAATGTTTGGATTTGATGATCTTAAAGGTCTTTTCCTACCTAGATGATTCTGTGATACCCAAAGCAGGCCCAAACGCCTCACCACTCTGAGAAAGGGATGGTACAAACATCCATCCAAACGGCTCTTTTCCTTTGAGGTTTATTTTCTAACAGAGGGGATTTTCTGCAGATAAATGGGAAGATTCTGAAAGAAAACCTCATTAATTCCCTGTGCTACAGATGACATCAAATAAGACATTCTTTAGGAAGTGAAGTGACAGACTGCAGGGGAGAGGGGAATGAGAACTGACCTAGCAACCATGCCTGCCAGGTAGCCTGAGGACAGTCAGTTCCCATCAACATGAATGAAGACTGAAGGCACTCAGCACCTTGCATGATTAAGCCCAAAATGAAAGCAGCCTTTCTCATCAAAATTGCACTGCCTTCCTCCTTCCCCAAAGGCACGTTAATTTGTTAGAATTTGCTATCCTTGGCAGTTGTTTCCAACTGAGCTCTTTTGACCTCCCTTCCCATGATTTGATGGGAAAGCAAGACATGCACACATACCAGCTAAGAGCTTCAGGACACTTCAAAGGCAGCCCACAGCTACTTCCATTGCCCACAACACCTATTGCTCCTGAAGAAAGTGCTACTGTGGCAGCAAGAGGGGAGGTAGGAGAGAGGCCTTCTTTCTCACCCCAGGGTGGCCACTGTAGTGCCCCCATCAGGGAGGCCATGTAGTGGGTGGAGGGAATGCAGGAAACATATTATCCCACCTTGGCTCAGAAACATGTGTCTGTTTTTTCCAAGCAAAAACTGGGAAAGGGCCAAGCAGCAGTAGCTCCATCACAGCTTGCTGCCTCATACAAGCATGGATTCAGGGTTTGAAATGATACTCATATCACACATTGTCCAAGTGTGTGACTGAGAAAGGCGGGAGGCCATCTGCTTAGAAGGGTCTGAGGGCTGCTCTCTTTCTCCCCCTCTCCTCCCTGTCTCTTTCCTACCAACCTTCAATCCTCATGGCAGCTGAGCTGCGGCTTCTCATATAGGTTTCTAGCAAGAGAGTTGTTTTGGTTTTGTTTTTTTGGTTTGGTTTTGGGTTTTTTTTGTCAGGAATCTGTAACTCTCTAACAGCATTCATGTGATATACAGCAATACTTTTTTTCCACTGAATGCTTTCCCCTTAAAAACACTTTCTATCCTTTGCAGAGGAACACACACAATATTTCTAAGGCATCAGGCTTGTTACACAGATTTTTCCTCACTGCCTATATGCCAAAGCATTTCACAGCGGTAAAAATTATGAGGCTGCATACAGTGAAATGTAAGGAAAGCTGTTGCAGAATGACACCGCACAGCATGAGTGGGAGAGGGAAGAAGGAGTCAGCCATGAGACCAACAACTGAAGGGGAAATAAATTAAGAGTCATAAAACAAACTGCCATTCAAAACTCCCTCTCCACAGCAAGGACATTACTGCAGTTGCTGACAGCTTCACAAAACGAGCATAATTTGGGAATGGTCCTAAGAATACATTTCTGCTCCTGTCCCGTGTGCCACAGGACATGTCAGGTCTCTTCCATAGCCACACTTTGAAATCCAGCAGAGTACTGGAATGGAGCATTCAAAAAGATAATGAGAACAGCTGTAAACAGAGCAAATGGATGAAAAAAGGAAAGGAATATAATGTTTGGCTTCCAAAACAGAGCCTTTTGCTTACTGGGACTGCAGTGAAAGCCCATTGCCTGGAGCTTCCTTGCCTGGCCTGTAGTGGTGGGATACACATGTACCCTTGAGACTGCCTAGGCAGAACCCCTGCCTCAGTTTGGTGGGACACCTGCACTATCAGATCTCTGTGTTCATGCATTCAGGAGCCCCTAGGTGGATGTGCAAGTTTCCAGGGGGTCCCACCTACCTCAGGGTGTAAAAAGATTAAGTTACAACTGGACAAGCTGCATGGCACGGCACTGAGACAGCATGGAGCACCCTTGCATATCAATATAAGGTGGTGAGCCTTAAAGAGGGAATACAGACTGGCCAGCAAATCACTAATGTGTGGTGGGAAACACACGTATTCCAGGCATTGCTTTTTATTGCCTACTTGCTGATATAGACGAAAATCCAGTTGGCTCAGCAACCTCACCTTTTAATAACATCTATCTGCTTCAAAGTTCATGAAGAAAGGAGTGGTCAGAACATGGTATCATGTTAACACATATCCAGGGCTTTCCTCCAACACAACTCCCACTTGCTACTGCCAGTGTTGCAGTGCAACTTAACTCTGTAAATACAAACACTTCTTGTGATTTTGCTTTTTTGTCTTGATTACACTTGCATGTAAAGAAACACATACCTAAAATACTGATTGCTTTGTATGAAGAAAGTGTCAGTTCAAAATAAAAAATAGAAGAAACTGTCAGTGCAAAATAAAGAATATAAGTGCCATTAAGTGTTTTCAAAACAAAAGAATTCTCCATTTGTTTAATGACCTCTAACTTAAGTCTTAAAACAGCTCTTGAGACACTGAGCAAACCAAATATAACATGTATCTCCCATGAAAGCTCACTTCTTTTGCTAGATTTCATGATGAATCTCTGCTCTGCCACACTCAGCAAAAGGAAAAAAAAAAGCAAAAGGAAAATTATTCATAATAAAGGCTAGGTAATCTTCTTTCTCCTTTAGAAAATGTGTTTTCAGATTTTTTTCCCTCTTCCTTCACACTGCTTGCTTTAAACACCCCCTTCTCTGCTTACCATACATCCTCCCTACCTGTTGCTGGTTTGGTGAACTAGCCATCTTACTTGGCTTATAAACAATTACATACTTTTGCCCAAAAGTATTGTGGGTGCCAGCAGTGCTGTGAAAATAATACTCTGTTTAATGCCTCAACAGTAGCTATGTTAGATACAACTGGAGTTCAAAAACTAAATGGATACTGGGGGTGAATATACAAACTACAGTGGCACCGAGGATTAAATTATGACTTTAGCACAGCTCCACTTGGGATCAGTGGATGCAATGGGTGTGCTTTCCCATGCAGAAAATTAACACATCACTCCATGAATGTGATGTGTTTGAACAGACACACAGCTCTCGTGCCTTATGCCAGTTCTGATGCATGCCTGTGTAACTGCTGCCCCTAACTGCACAATGTCAAGATGAGGGAGTGAAAACCTAGACCACTGAATCCAGTGGTACTTTTGAATACCTTTTGTACCCTCTCTCTGAGACACACAACAGAAATGTTTTAGGAATATATTTCCCTCTACTCATGTTCATAACTGTAAGGTATTCCTGAGCAATCAAGATTCTTATGCATGCACTGGCTCAGTATCCAGACTCATCGATTTCTCTGATGCATTAAAATAGAAAATCACTTGGATCTTGAAGCAGATAACACACAAATTCAGATGCTCTATCCAATCAGCTTTGATGCTGCTGCTGAAGCTGTCAGAAAGATGGTAATTTACTTGATTTTTAGTGTGCAAAATGTTAGAGGCTGTTTGTGCTTACACTGGTGTCGAAGCAGATAGGGACTCTTGCTTCCTGTGAACAGTATTTAGCCTGTGTCATTGCATGCACACCAACTACTCCAGTGTTTATGGCTGGGCTTTGCTATTGCCGGTTAACCAGAACGAATTTCACATCATTCTCTGTGCATTGCTACAACCAAACACTTCACAGATGCACCCTACCTGTAGCAGTACTGCAATCTACATGGAGAAGCCTCATCACACATGATGAGTCAAACAGGACTTCCCAGCAGGTCCATGCAAAGCAGAGAGATGCCAGTGTGTTGTGCAGATAACAAATGCAAAGA
The DNA here is from genome assembly GCA_025331215.1 of Actenoides lindsayi. Lineage (NCBI taxonomy): Eukaryota > Metazoa > Chordata > Aves > Coraciiformes > Alcedinidae > Actenoides > Actenoides lindsayi. The sequence goes on along the minus strand of WTSP01015611.1, from coordinate 25,763 downwards.
GAGGTAGGTTATTCCTCAAGTGGTGGAAGCTGAGTTTCCTGTTCTTGTTTCAAGAACTGTTTTTTAAGAAGAGTCCTTGGAGCAGAGAACAAAACTCAAGACTTCCCAGTATCTTAAGGGGGCCTACAAAAAACTGGGGAGGGACTTTTTAGGCTGGCAGGCAGTGATAGGACTAAAGGGAATGGATTCAATCTAGAGATAGGTTGATTCAGGTTAGACATTAGGAAGAATTTCTTCACCATGAGGGGGGTTGGAATTAGGCGATCTTTAAGTTCCCTTCCAACCCTGACAACTCTATGATTCTATTTCCAGAGAGTAGCATCCTTATCAATACCTCTTCTTTATATGCCTAAAGCTGTCTTAACACATACTTAAAACTCCACTATCTTTGCAAGATAGTATATCTAGAAGCCACGCCAGAGAAGCTAATTAGAAGTTTCCATCAGGATTTTCAGCCTGTTTCTAACCTAAGACTGTCTGTAGTACTTCAGCCTCTGAACATAAAATACCCTTTTTTAACTTTGTCTTGCCAAGTACAGTGAGCGTTTGAATTCAGAAAACCACCTCCTTTTCCCTTCCTGCTCTACTTCCCTGAATTCCTAAATCTTGCAAATGAAAAGCTTCAGTTTTCTTCTTTGTCTGAACAGTTCTGTAGGAAAGGATACGGAGGTTAAAACTCACAAGATAACCATTCCATACCTGAAGCCTTGAAAAATCTGCAGCTTAGGGTTTGGGGAGCAGGGGAGAGGAAGCTCTGGAGAATGGTATTTCCTAAAGATTCATCTTAGCAGTTTCAATTAACTTCCTCAATACCCTTTTGGATAAAAGTTATCAGATAAGAGATCAAGAGAGAGAACATGATTTAGCTGTAGCAAGTCTCGATTTACAATCTGTCTTCCCCGATCTGAGTTCATTTTGTGCTACTCCTGTGTCATGTTCCTCTCTTACAGAGATGGAGGGAAGAGTTTAAGTCAAAACAGATAAGTGTAGAACCTCCAGAGGCTAAAATCAAAAGTCTCTTAATGACATTTTTATGGCAGTCCCAGGATATCACCATATCCTACAGGGCTATTATGAGGGTAATTTCATCTGCTTTACTTGAAAAAGCTTTGGTGACATTCTGAAAAAATGTATAATACAGCAATTTCAAATAGCTAAAATATTCAGTAGAAGTTTCCTGGACTTCAGCCCTGCCTGAGAAAAGAATGTGTGGGGAGGGAGGTGCAGAAGGGAAAGGAAAGAATTAGAAATAACCCTCTCTCCCTTTCTCCCTCTGCTCTCTTTTCTCACCACTCTCCAACATTCAAAATCAACCTGAGGATGGAGGGGGAGGATGCTGCTGTTGAAGAGCACTCTCTGCCAGGCTTCTCTGTGGAGTGGTCTGATTTTTATGAGCATGAACAGGAGACCTCTCCCTGATCATGTTTCCAGGCCTGGATTATTAATGGTTGTATTTCCAGCCCTTTAATTGCTTCCTCTTCTAGTGATGTCTTTTTTAGTCTTGCTTCAGCTAATACATGCTCGGTACGTATTAAGTAATGAAAATGCACAATCAAGGCACACATTCCTTGCAACTGCTGTTTATACTCAAGGATTTAAAACCAGTGACGAGGGAGGTTAATGTTATTCTTAGGAGATAACACTCGTTGCTATGGTGAAGACGTCTTCTGTCACTCACTGTTGGGAAGATGGCGTCTGTGCTATGAATGCTTGACGATATTTTTGCTTTCAAGATTAGCAATAGTAATTATTTCAACACAGATACTAACCCATTGTTTCTGTGCAGATTCCCATATAGATGGTTTGTATCTAAATAGGCTCTTCTCTGCCTTTTTGGTGGACTCAACGTTCCGGTATTGACAAGGTTTTTCAGCTCCTGAAGAAACAATGGAAAACAGCAACAGCCTGTGTCTTAAGATAACAATAGTCTTGCAAAAACTTAAAGTATCAGGCAATTTAATTTTTTGTTGTTTAATGTATGTTACCATTTGCATCATATTCTGGGGGCCCTTTCAGCTTTTAAAAATATATAAAATTCCACTTGGCCTGATCTACTGCTCACAACTTCATGATCTGCACTTCCTACTAAAATTTATTCACGCAATAATCCACAAGAAATTGGTTGTTTTCAGCAGTTTATGACTTGTTATTTAACATTTAACAGAATGGCAGTTTATTTTGGTAACAACCAACGCTGAGAGGTTTATTGCTATTGTAAACCATAATCAACCACTTGTATCATTACTAGTTTTTCAAGATATAAAAAAATGGCCAGCTGCATTGGAAAATTGTTTAGAAGGTATAAACATTTGTTTTGAAGATTATGTATGGGGTTGTTTCACCTTAAAGGTCAAAAGTATTTAGAAAAACCGCTCACTTCAGTGTAAGTTATTTAGCAGATTGGTAAAGCTCATTCCCAGAAAGACAATACTGAAGCAACTCCCAGTAATTTTTTCAGTTATGGTCCTGAGAAAGGAATCTGTAGGAGATGGACAATATAGAAGATTGTACTTTCTTTATCACAGCATCAGGCCAGAAACTAAGGCTTGGTGCCTTTATTATGTTGCAACTGTTTTGCTGAATAATTTATTGTACTGTACTCACAAATAGCTTAATCATCAAGGTTTCTCTCAGCATCAGGCAACTGGCCATAGATTTCATAACTGACGTGCTTAGAGAAGTTCAAAATGCTTCTATTTTGATTGGAGTAGGTTTCAAATGAGAGCACACATTTTACAACCGTATATCAGTTCTTCATCTTAATCCATTATAGTGAGCCAAATCTGGGTAATTCACAGTGAATAATTCAAGTGTACAAATCAGTTTCTATTTTTGCTCTCAAAAATACATCTACAAGCAGACTGCAATTTCCATTCTTCTACCTCCTTACCTTTCTTTTTACTTCATAGTCGCACAAGTAGTTACTGCAGAATATTTGAGCTGAGCTTAATCACAATAGCTCTTCTACTTCAACTGTCTTAGTGAACATATACATTTGCAAACTTCCTTCAAATGTTCACTTACGAATAGAAAAAATTGTTTCCTCTTAACACTTGTGCCTGGCTGTAAAGTTTATTTTTACAAACTGTTTGTGCTAGTAAAGTTTTTCACTAACCAAAGCTATTGCAGAGAGAGGAAAAATGGATTAAAACTATCCATTTAAACCTTTGAGCAGGTAAGAGGAGAGGTTTCTATTATTATTTATGTTTAGTAGTATTCATTCACCTCCTCCACACTGATTGAAATTTCTTGCAGAAAGCCTTAACTCATTTTTTCCTCCAATCTTCAAACATTACAAAACAAATTAATCCCTAATATAATATTCTAATATTCTCTAGTGAATTTGAGGACATTATAGCAGAGATGAGTTGGGCACTGTATCTCTTGTTTAAAGTGCTTACCTGCTCACAAACACTTTTTATAAAGTCAAGAGTGGTGATTGCTGGATTCTGTTATTCATATTCAAATGATGTGAAATATAGGAAATGCGGTAGCTTTAATTCTCGGGTAATTTTTGTGGGTTTTGCCTTCTATAACTTGGAGTGTGTTATAGGATTGCTAGACATATGCAGCTGTTGCCACACCACTTAACTGGAAACAGAAGTTTTCTGAACATCCACAAAGGTGCCCAGCAAGCTGATGAAGAAAAAAAAAATTTGAAGAGACATCCTCCTTGGAAGCATAGTCAACTACGTCTATCACTTTTGAAAGGAGAATTTCTCTTAAGGAAAAAAAAAAAAAAAGTAAAAGAAGAACAAACACTTAGTTTTGCCTCCCTTGCAAGCCTAGAAATAATATGTGACATGAAAGAAACTGAAACAAAGTCCCGAGTTATAAAAAATCCAAACCCAAATCTACCACCTAGTCATATTCCGCCTGTCTTCCATGCTGTTAAAAATCCTCTTCAGTCCTGGGCAGCAGCAGCAGAACTACAGCAATGACTATCAGGCAACCCTGGCAGTCAGAGGCACTAGCAATTTGCTGGTTGCAGACAAACTAAAATGAAAAGCAGAAGATTTCGTAAAGCAACAAAAGAAAGGCAGCCTTCTTTCTACCAGGCTGCATTGGAATAGCTATAGGGTACCACGTATCAGAGATGAAGAACATTTAGACCTGTTCAATGCTTTTTCACAAGTGCAAGCAGGGATACAAAAGCAGGCACAAAGGTTGGTGGAAAAAAGCTGCATTCTTCCATTCACCTTTACTGACTAAAATAAAACTCGATTTTTGCAGTCAGAATCATTACCAACCTTTGCTGGATTGATACAGTAGATGAAAATGTGAATCAGAGGGTGGCTTTTCCAGGCATGGATAAGTTATTTAATTGAAAAGGTGCCTTTGTCTTTTGTGAAATCATTTTTCCCTCAATTTTTTTTTTTGAACACTTTGGAATTTGAAAGCATTTATGTTCACACTTTTAGCTGAATTTCAGGAAATATTTTAAACTAATGGTGTGGCCTCCCCTGACCTTTTGAAAGACCTCACTTAGTATGGCTTTTTTCTTCCTTGATCCAGAATCATCCTGGCTTGCCATTGGCATCATTAATAGCTTTCAAGTCGTGGTGTGTTCAAGTTTTAAATTGGGCTTTAAAGACTACATTTGCATATTTGTTAAGGGCTATTGGTAACATCAGGTTGTATTAGTAGACTCATTTTCAGGGCTGTAAAGTCATTTGAGTTCAGCATCCTTATCCAGGGACATCCCAAACCAGGAGCTCATCAGGCAGCAAGGACACATCTGCACTCTGCTTTTTCTGTTTCATTGTTATCCATGGACAGGCTTTTGAAATAAGGCTTTAACAATATAGAGACAAATTATGTGTCCTCCCCACCTAGGTGTTTTTTCATCTGAGCTTCAAGTCAGCCTGAATAAACGGGTCAACTTTCCCAAGCACTGGCTGCTCAAAAGCTAATGCTGAAGTAGCATAAGCTAATTTATATTCTGTAGGGTCACTTAAACTCTGGAGTGTTAAGCTAAAGTGTCAGCCAGGTCCCAGTGGGGCAAGTCTCTGCAGCTCTTGGAGCACTTTTTCTTAGGAGGAGAGTTTCGTTCCTCATTAGAATTTGTTTCATATTATGGATTTCTTCCTTCCTTCCAGAAGTGGAAGGACTAATTAGGAATAGTTATCACTGCTGACATTCAAAGCATTATTAGAATTGCAACCCACTGAAACAAAAAGGGAATACATATCTATTGTATGAGATTCTGACAATTCAGCTGTTGTTAGAATACAGTAGGGTCACCTTTAAAGCTTTCCTCAGCTCCAGCTTCAGCAACCTGGTTTTCATTATAAACCAGTAAGACTAGGGTACAATTGACGCTGTCTGGAATTCTGGGTTGTTTTGTTTGTTTGGGGTTTTTTTTGGGGTGGGAGAAAAGCTGTTTAAATGCAAAAGACGAGGCAAGATTTAGTGTTTCAGAGCCTAACTCCTCATGCCATTCTCACTTCTGCTACTACATTAACCTCTGCAGAGGTTCTTAATTTGCTTTGGTTACATGGCTTTTGTGGGGTCTGGAGAGCATGTTTTATGAGAAATGGTCAAGACAACTGGGTTGTTTAGTCTGGAGAAGAGGAAGCTGAGGGGAGACCTTATTGCTCTCTACAATTACCTCAAACAAGATTGTTGTGAGGTGGGTGTTGATGTCTTTGCACAAGTAACTAGCAATAGGACAAGAGGTAATGGGCTTAAGTTACACCAGGGGAGGTTTAGGTTAGACCTTAGGAAAAATTTCTATACTGAAAGAGTGGTGAGGCATTGGAACTGACTGCCCATGGGGGTGGCATGGGCAGTGGCATCACCATCCCTGGAGGTGTTCAAAAAACGGGTAGACATGGCTCTTCATGACATGGTTTAGTGTTCATGATAATGTTAGGTAGACGGTTGGACTTGATCTTGGCGGTCTTTTTCAACTGTAATGATTCTGTAAGGTGCTATCCCTAATTTTGTCACTTCAAAATGGGCAAGCACCCATTGCTCTGGTGGGGAACTTGAGGCAGGGGAGAGGTTATACCCTATCCAAACCTGAAGCACACGGAAGATGCTGGTTTGCAATTAGCATAAGTGGATCGAGGATGTGTCACTGCCAAAGGCAGCTCCTTTCCAGCATCTGTGCATGCTCCTATGTATTGGCATCAGTGTAAGCCAGAGACCACGTGGTTACATGGTTCATTGAAATTACAGCCCCATCACAAGGACTAACGCAAGCTACATGCTATTACATTGGTATGAGCAGGTCATGCTGCTCTAACCGGTGTCAACAGAAAATCTGAGAGGCTCCTAGTCATTTAGGAAGAGGTCTGACATTCTAATTCAGCCTTCAGACTCAGACAGAGCCAAAAGAGTTCAGCTTCACAACTTTTAAGTGATACCCCTTTAGGGTGGGGGAAAATGTTGCTGAGGGGAAGAAACCCCTTTCCTATTTAATTCTCAGCAGCTGGTAATCTAATCAATTTACTAACCAGCTTTACATAGCCAATTTCAGTGCTTAGTAGATAGCTCCACATGTGCAAGGAAGGGGGAAAAATAACAAACCTAAAATAAATCACATTTAGAGATTCCAGGCAGATTCTAGTATCAGAATGGAAACAGGGATAAAGCATCCAGAAGCTTAGGAGGAAAAAAGAATCCCTCTGTGTGTTGCTGAAAAAGGTTTTTAAAGCCTACAGAAGTCTTCATTATAGCGTAATCCTTCCATCTCCCCAAACATTTTTAACTTATCTTCTTTGTTCATGATTGCCTTTATATTGTCATTGACATTGTGTTGCATTAAGTCAGTCTCTAATATTAGATGCAATTATGATATGTGACATTGAAATCATGTTTAAAGTAAGATTCCACTTGAAGGAGTCACCTTAGATCTATGCCTTTGTAAGGCTGTTTATTGCTTTTGTGATTGTGCTATCAAGTATTCTTTGTATACAAGTACCAAGGTGCTAACAGCTAGATCCAAAATAGATAAAAGGAGACAAACATTTGAGTAACTTGAATTCCAGTGTCTGCAGTCAGACTTGTACTCTAGAAACCCCTCCACAGCTGCTTCTTCACCTCAGTCTTGAAAAGTACTGCAGCTGTTTTTTGCTTGATTTAACCTTTAGTTCCTCAAAACTATGTTTTGTCTTTGCATGTTGGTAGAATTAAGTCTATTAGTGCTAAGTACCTGTATGCCCAACAGACATCAAGAAATGTGGAAATTAGATGAGCTATGGATGTAGTTAGAGGTGAAGTGATTCTGGACCAACCACTGGACGTGCTGGCACCTACACTGTTAAGTCCACTGAAAATTAAGAGTTTAAGATATTTTGTGGCTTTATCTCAGTATTCTCAGTTAACACTTTTTTTCCCAAACTGGACCACAGCCTGATCTTTTAATCTCAAGCATCACACTCAGGAAGTTTCTGAGGTCAGACTGTGCCATGGGCGACAGTGACTTGTGAATTCTGTCTTGAAGGAACACCCATAATATTGCTGCATCAGTGGCAACACCCACTGGCAATTAACTCCACTAGGACTAGGATCCAGCAACTTCGTGGTTAAAGTCATGACAGATACAGTTAATATCAGAAAACAAATTTAGGAGAAGAAAAAAAAAAAATCAACAAAAATAAGATGTGACAAGTGCTTATTTACGTAGTCATTTTTCAGGAGCTGAGCTGCACTTTAATACATAAATGCATTGTACCTTTAGTGAAACCTTTCTCCTGAATAGCTAATAAGTTATATTTAAGTGCTTTCACCAATGAACTGACTTACTTTAGTTACTGCAAAATCATTTTTATTATCCTTCTGTCCAAAAAAGTTGGAGGTAGCTAAAATCATTTTGGTACACCTCCTGCAAGTTTATGAATTATGGAAGACTGGAGGCAGAGTGGCTGCAGAGAGAAAGAGATGGATAGTGAACACATTTTCACCCTTACTGAGAAGAGGGCTTGAAGGGAAGGCAGGAGCCCTGGAAATGTCTGCAGGATTATACACTTCATGAAGGGGATGGTGGAAAAGACTGAAGTTGTCTCACCAAAGATTGAAATATTTAATTGTGCAATATCAGCATATGGAGATGCCAACCGAGCATGTAAGTGGGCTGCAGATGCTTCTTTGTGGCACAGCACCTGGCTTCCAGCTCGCTCTCACAGGTTTTTAAGGCCCCTGTTGAAACGGTATCTGTGTGCTGCTGAGTGATGTGGGCTGGTGGTTAAATAATAGACTAAAATCAGGAGAAACATAACAAATAGGAGCTTGCAAAGGCCTTTTTTCCTTGAAAGGGAATCCCACTGCTTCTTCCCCAGCTCTGACTAAAGAAAATCTAACAGAGGTACTTGTAACACTCTGCTTAATTCAGAAAACCTGAACTGCTGTCAGTAACCTCAGCACTTAGATCTTTAAGCCTCTCTTAGCTGATCAATTTGTCCCCTACAGCAATTCCTACCACAGTAATTCCCACTGACCCAGAGAGGGAAGCTCTAAACAATTACAGGCTGGCCAGCTGCTGAACCCACTAACTAGGTGCTCATGATTTGAGCAGATATTGCTGTCTGTTTAGGCCACTGGCAGTTTTACAAGGCATAGTATCTTTGCTGTAGGCCCAGTGAAAGATTATAAGGATTCCCACCACCTGGTAATAAAAAAAAGGACTGACACAACCAGTTACACCAAGACTGGACTCACGAGTCCTCTGGAGCATTGGCTCCAGGACATCACCATGGATCAGTATTAAAATACTAGTATTTTGTTCTCCAAACATTCAAGACTATTTTAACTATGCTTCTAAGTTCAGCTGTACACCAAATATTATAAAAAGTAAGCAAACAAAAACCACCCATAGAAAGAATTGTAGGATACTTCCCTGATACGACTGTTCTGTTATACCTCTGCCATCTGTCTTCCCCACTGGACAATTCAGGTTGAGAGGGACTTCAGGTCTTTAGTCCTACCTGCTGCTCAAAGCAAAGCTGTCAGTGGAGTCAGAGCAGGTTGCTCAGGACTTTACCCAGTGAGTCTTCAGAGACTCCCAAGCATGGAGAATGAACAACTTTTCTGGGCAAACTGTGTCACTGACGGACTGCCTTTGGGGCAAAATGTCCTATGTCCAGCACACACCTCCCTTCTTATTTTGTGCCTGTTTTCTCTTAACCTCCCACCATGCATGAATGTGGAAAGCCTGGACCTTTATTCTTTCCAGACTCTCTGTGGATGCTGGGGGGCTGCTGTGAGGTCCCTCAGCAGCACTCTCTTCTCCTGGGTAAATGAGCCCCACTCCCTCAGTCTCTCCTCAAAGGGAGGGTGCTCCCACCCCCCAACCGTTGAACTGGCCTTTGCTGGACCTGCTGTGGTTGGCCAATGGCTTTCCTCTACAGAGGTTCCAAAACTGGATGCAGCAGCCAGATGTGGTTGGCTGAGTGGAAAAGAGCTGCTTCTGTCAACCTAGTGACCATGCTGCTGTTCATACAGCGTGGGAGGCTGTTGTCCTTCTCTGTTGCCACAGCCCACTGCTGGCTCTTGTTCTTGCCCTGTCTCGGGTCCCCTTTCAGCAGAGCCTCCCCCCAGCCTCTTATTGCCCAGCCTGTAGCACTGTGAGGGGCTGTTCCTTTCCAGGTTGCCAGGCTCTATGTCTGCCCTTGTTGAATTTTGTGGAGGGTGCCAGTCACCCCATTCCTGCGGCCTCCCCATGTGACCCTGGACGTCAGCCCTGCCCTCAACTGTATCGACTGGTTCATGCCCTTTGGTGTCATCTGTAAACTTGAGAGAACACTCCAACTCCTCCGGGTCACTGACAAAATTGTTAAACAGGAGAGGACCCAGGTCAAACCAGCCTTTGCGTAGAGTACAACTCCTTAAATGCTGCCTTCTGAACCCAGCCATCCAAACAACTTCTTACCCACCGAGTTGTTCACTTGAATTTTCTTTAGCTTTCTTTCATTATATTGTATTGGTTAAACTGGATTCACTGCAATGTTTAGGATCGCTGCCATTCTTTGCAACACAAACTGTTCACTTGCAAGATGTAAGAAACTTCAAAGTTGCCCACATCACTTCCAACAGTCAGGGACATCCTTACATCCAGAAACAGATTTCATGCAATGTTTAACTCATACAACCATTCTGGAGAGAAACCATTCTGGAGAAGAACTTTGCCACTATTTAGAACTAAAGTTTATTAGATGCAATATCTGCTATATTAAAAAACCCCAAACTAATTAACCTCTCCCTGTATAAGTTAGTATATAAATATGGAAACTGTAATAGCACAGTAGGGGTGTTTTAATGTCACATGAAGCTGTACAGCAATTATTCTGTGTAGCATGACTAACTCTTGAAAAATCTTAAGAATATTAATCGGATGAATGTCAAAATGCACCAGAATGAATCAACCTCTAGGCAGTTTTCTTACACAAAAAAAACCCCTTCTGTATCTGGCAAGTAAAGAAAATAGTCTCAGAAAGCTAAATAATTATAAGGTTAAATTAACAGGCTATGCTGCTCAAAAACCAAAAAGTAGTATCCTAGTCTTCCTAGTCCAGTTGAGCACCAAACCAGGTGTTGTTCTGCAAGGTGGCCTCCAAAGACATTCCTTCGCCTGCAATGTTGATTATCATCAACAACAAACTCAGAAGTATTTACATGATTTGCTTGACTACATCTTTTCTTTCACTGTCCTATCTTTGTCATTCCAAAGATCATTCAGTAGGTCAAGCAAGCTTTGCCTGTAACCAGAGAAGAAAAATTAGTTGCTTCCATGGATTCATGCTTATGCTATTGTATGTGTGATGTTATGGCACCAGCATACAATAATGATGCTTTCACAACTGCTATTCATTGGCTTCACTCATTTTACAGCATTTTCCAGAGATACAACTGGTCAGTTAATTTGTTGCATTTTTTAAGTTGTTAATTTGTCAAATTTTTTAATTGGTCAGTAGTCTGCTCTGAAAAGAGGGAGAAAGCAGAACTAGAACTTGGGTTTATTTATTTTTACTGAGAAGGACAATCTCTCTTGTAACTGAAAATCAGAAAAGTGTTCTGTCCAAAATAAGCAGATAAAAGTACTACATCAGGAAGAAAATTATCAACAATGCAATCTCACAAAATTAAAACGCATACTTCCTACAAAGACATGGGAAGTTTATTGTTAAGAACGACCAAGTATCCATCTTCAATGCATTTGTTTCAACTGGTTTAGAATAGTTCTTTAAACCTGTTTTACTAAGAGGGGAAAATAAAAGCAATCCTATGAAAACAACAGCTAGTCAGTTCAAAATCATTACAGAGAATGTTTCTGCTACCTACCATATGCATGAATTTTGTTTTTAAATGACTCAGATCACTTACAAAATCCACTTAAAATTAGGAACCCCATCATCTCACTTCTCCCAAAATGAAAACTTTGGTTGCTTTTTTTTTTTACTAATACATGCTGATATACCAGTGAACTGAATATCAACTGACCTTAAATGTGCTTTAATTGGTGGCTACTCCTTTATCAAAAAACAATTAAGGTTACTGAATAGGAATAAAGTCCATTATCTTTAATTTAAAGTTTCTTGTATTAGAACATTAGTTAAATGATGCAAGTGTAGCACTCATACAGCATATGCCTATTCCCAGGCAGGTTTTTCCCTGCAGCCTTTTTTGCTTTATCTAGTTAAGTCGTGTCATATGTCTTAGCACGCTCATTATAAAGAAGTCTCTAAATTACCTAAAGTTAGTATTTTCTTTCAAGGTCAAGTTAAACTTTTTTCATCTCTCTTTAATTCAAGTAAGGGGATTCTGACCAAAAATATTTCATATTCTTTCTTCATTTCAAGGTGGACATCCACCACTGGATGAAGAGATAAATGCACATTCTGGTGGATGATATGAGGCTGGATGCTTTAATTATTTAACAGCTCTTAGACACATTCCTCTGGCTAAATCAACCTAGGAAATGAGATATCTAAATTTTATATTTGTAGCCCTTCAGCAAGTTGTTTGTTGTACCTCAAATAATATGAGTTTAAAATGGATACTAGAAAGTTTTTCAGTCTTGCAATGAATCCACTAGACTGTCTTATCTCATCATCATCATCATCATCAAAAGAGAGTTAATTCATTTGCATCGAACTTAATGGTAGGAATTTGCAGCATCCAAGTGCCCCAAATAGTACCTACTCTCAGCTGTCAATTAAAATGCATTCTCTTTAAAGTCAGAGATCCATAGCTGCAGTATTCCCCAAAGCCAGCCCTAGGTTGCTAGGGTGCTACATAAGGAGGTACATATGATACTTTGGGAAATGGAGCATAATGCAGAGATGTGAGAATTACTGGAGAATTAATCCAGTAAATCCATTCAGAGACATAAGCAAAGTGTTTGTCAGCAGGGTACTGTCCTGCTTGATCCCTGCTGTATCAGTCCTACACCAGGCTGGCACGACTGGACTGACCTAGACAACCATAGCCTGCAAAATCCACCTGAACGACATCCAACATGGAACATTCTTCTGTTCCACTGCTATGAAAACCCCTGCACCACCTCAACTACTACAGAGTAAATGTACTCTGAGACTTAAAGTAAAAACATGTCCAAGTAATGATTTCACAGTTTCAGAGATCTTTTAACATGCAGAAGAACTAAGCAAAACCAAGACTCTTCCTTCGTATCTCTAAGCCACACATATACAGCTAGCAGAAACTGCAGTTTGTAGTCCCATTGGTCACTTGCTTCTGAGTTGCATCTCTCAAACTGCACTCATTCATGAATAACTCAAATCCACAAATTAACAGATTCAAGTGTAAGGTGATGCTGAAAACTTGTCATAAAGGGTCTGCTATGCTTTGTGACCCAATACACTGTCAGATTTTCTGGCAATGACTAAGCCTTCATCAGTGAAGAAAAAACCCTGTATTTAAAAGTATTTTCTAGATTTTAAAAAGCTTCAGATGTTTAATGAAAGAAGCAACTACTTCTGAAGAAAAACACAGACAGTAAGAGAATATTTTCCAAACCTGTAATGGATCATAATTCAGTAAAAATACACTGAAAATGAGACATAAAATAATAGAATATCTGGAGTTGGAAGGGACCCAGAAGGATCAAGCCCAACTCCCTGCTCCTTGCAGGAGCATAACTGTACATATACTTTATATTACTATAAAAGATTTCAGCTTGCATTTAAATAATCTTGAATTTTTAATGATGACAATAAATAGGAACAATCAATGCAGGGTTAAGAAACTGTGTAGAGCAAGTAGATGAAAGCTGTTGCATAATGTATCTACTGAATTGCCTTTGACCCAAGGCTTCAGATTTCAGTTTTTGGCACTGGATTCCAACAAGTCTTTTGCTTCATTTATTTTTGTTGCTAAGTAAGGTGATCCACCTGAGAAGAAAAAGAGGAAAGGAATACCATTTACACATCAAAATTAAGTACCAAACTACTTAACTTGCAGCATGCCCTTATTACTCGCTTCCATTAGCTCCTCCTTCCTAAATAGATCCTTTTCTTACAACTGCTTAAAAAATGACATTGGTATGAAGTTAACCAATTGATAAGGAAACATGAGAAATGCAATCAAACCTGAAGTCACTGAAGAATAACACTGAAAAAATTGTCTCAGACAGAAGACTGAAATTTGAAGTCACTTTACATGGGTGTGATTTAGACTCGCAGTGCAGCGCTGTTGCCAATGTATGCAAGGTCAGCTGTCTTGAACATTTATCCAAAGCCAATAGCTATTCTTGCCACTCACACCAGAAACTAAGAGGGAAAATTTTATAAATAATTTTGACAAAGAATCGCTAAGTGCGTGCGCACGCACACCCCCCCGAAACCTCTCCTGTGCTAGATGCCCACAATTACCAGCCACGAACCATCACATTAAAGCTATTTAAACATGGTATGCCTCCTAACTTCCAGTCCTGAACACTGTCATTGCTTTACGCTCCATCTAACAATCTGATTACAGTTCAGCGGTCTTTTTGTGGTTTTTTTTTTTTAAACTCTCCCCTTGAGTGCCAACCATCTGCCTAGTCACCACAAACAATGTTACAAGGTCTGTATCACCAACTTGCCACTTACTATAATACACCTGTATTTTTTACATGAAAATATGATTCCAGCAGTACTCTGCACTGAATAACCTCTTCCAAGGCATCTCAGCAATCGTATTTTTTTCATTCATCATCTGATTTGTCCTACTCATCCGAAAAGATAATGATAGAAGAAACACACAGAACTAGTAGTAGTCACGTAAATAAAAATAAAAAGATAAGGCTTGCTCAAAGACTTTTTTAGGACATTCCTGCAGGAATTCAAATCATTATAGAGTCATCGTGTAGTGTAATAAAACAACTGGAAAGTGTAACATAGTTATCTTCTTCATGTTTCGGTTTTATTTGAATGTACCCCAAATAGGCAAGACACATTGGTGGAAAGTAAGGCAGAGCAGGGAAAGGCTAGAGAATTGGCTACTGAAAAAAGAATTTTATTTTTGTTTTAAAACCAATTGGCTTTTTAGCCAGGAATACTACACTGAGTATTCCTTCTTTCAAAGAGCAGACAAGAGGATCAAACAAACAGCGAAGATCAAAAACTGCAGTAAAGAAGGTTCCCCAAGTAATTTTAAAATGTGCATTGATTTTCTACATGTCTAGAGTGGTGGATTTTAAAGTAAATTAAAATCTGCTGAAAATGTTTTCACTACATTTACATCCTTAAGTGCCATATTAATTTTGTAGTCCTCCAATGAGACAAAATTCAATCTCATGATTGCCTGTTTGTTTAAAATTAGGGCAAGTCCAAAAGACTTCTCTCGCTCTTCTTCTCCGAGCAAATGTACCTTCATAAAATTAGCACTTGATAAATTAACACACAATGTATCAATATAAAATCACTCTAAAACTGACTGTAAAGGTTCATACACAACTATTTTAGTAGTGCACGCTGAGGATGTTATTATGCAAACTTATATGTATTTTTTCTTTATTTCTAAGAATTCTCTCTTCAACGTTTTGCATCTGAGATAACACACATAAATTTAAAAATCTCTAATTATTGCCTTTTCTTCTATCAACTCCAGCTGGTAAAATATTGTTTTAAAATAACATTCTAATGTTGAATATTATTTTTAAAAGCACATCTGTGCTACCCACAGCCAGAAGAAATCGAGATACACAGATAAGCAAACAAGTCTCTCTGTGATGCCACATGTTCAAGATTACTCCAGGCCCTCACTCTGCAGCTGAAGATGTTACACAAGCTTTTTTTTTTTTTCTATGGCCATGCCAAAAGAGCTGCAGGGGCAGCACAGAGGCACAAATCCCTTCAACTGGTGTTCCTACTGAGAAAATGTTCCATCTTAACAGCACACAGGAGGGCTCGCTACTTCCATCAAACATATCCTGTGCCCAGCTGCAGGTGCATTACAGCTGTAAGAGCGGGTCGTTAAAACATACGATCTTTGTAAAGGGAACTGCCTCTTTAGGTCTGCTCAACATCCACCCTTCTGACTCGCGCCTCTAACAACTGCGACAATACGCGGAGAAGTTCATCAGCAAAAATTTTTGACCTAATAGGTGCCCCAGTGGTTAAGAAGCCTCTGACTATCATAAGGTATTAGAAATGCAGAAAAGAATTTCTTTTTCATGTCTGTGCAGCTTACACATTAGAAAAAGCATAAAAACAGAAAGTGAAAAAAAAAAATAAAAAATCAAGTAAGCAGGACAAGTTTAGAATTAAACTGAGGGGTGAAGATAGCAAAGAAAAGCATTGAGTAAACATTTCCTGTGGCCAGTGGTCATAGTTACTTTTTCATTTCCGTAAAACGGGGTGCTGGCAGGGAGCCCTGTAATTCTGTCAAAAAGATATAAAAACCCTCCGATTTCCCCTTTTGACTTCTGAAATACAGTGCAACTCTTCACCATCTGTTATTTTAAAGTAGAAACAGCAATGAACATATGGGCTTTCTTTCTCAACCAGCTGTAGTGTAGTTAAAGTTATAATAATAGCCTTTCTGTAAGATAAATTTACATTAAAAACCTGGCCAGTAAAGCAACAGTGCCCAGCTTTACTTTTTTTCCAAGAGAATTCCAGGAAGCCTGAAATTCATCAGTGATGTACTTGGTGAGTGCAGAGCATTTTCCCCACAAAGTTACTTTCATACATGTGATTGGTCCATCTCATTTCAAAACACAAACGTCAGTTTAATGTAAAAATGTTGTATCTAATTTTTTCTTATTTTTTTAGTAAGTCGGTTTGTTGTTTTGGTTTTTTTTAAGGCGTGGAAGACTGTCCCTGAGCTCTTAGTTTTAACTGAAGCAGCACAAGTACAGAGAATAACATTAAGGAAAGACATGCAAAACTGTGGTTCACAAAGCCTTTTTTATCTGAGAAAAGACACACAGAAGCTCAAGTCCATAAATAAACAACAAAAATTTATACTTAGTGTGGTTATTTACACCATCGGCAAACTTAAATGAACTCATTTAAGCCTCTTCCTTTCCCACTCTGGTTAAGTAATAATTACTTACCTTTATCAGGATGATTCAAAATCATGATTCTTCTATGGGCAGTTCTGATTTTGGTCTTGCCAGCAGATGGACTGCAAAAAAAAAAAAACCCCAACAAAGATTTAAGTGCTTACCATTAATGCCACTGTGCTCAGGCTATAAATTAGCAGTTTATACTGGCTTCAAGAATAATTAAAACTTGAGATTTTCACCATCTTGTGGACAAAACATAAAACTGCATCTCTGAGGAAATAATAACAAAGGCATGCAAGACACTGAGAAGGACATTTTGAAAAAGCCTGTGTATTTGACACATACATGTACTGCATTCTAAAAAAAACCTGAAACATACATCTCCTTATTTAAAATAAACAATTTCAGAAACAAACAAACAAACAAACAATTAAAACCAAAAACCCAGAAGCTCTAGGGTGTATGTACCTAGCTGGTTATTCTTATTGTTAAAGGCAAACCCCACTTTTTTTCCTCCTAGAAAATAAGTATTTATGACAAATATTTAATTTAATATTATCACATTTTGTTCTGTAAATATTTTTATAGCTGATATAAATAATTCTACTTTCTGCTGGGGCCTGGGGAAAAAAAAAATAAAAAATCTGTATTTGTTATTTTTGCAAAGCTGTTCAGTGTGTTACATTCAGGAACATGCTGATTTACAAGTGCTACATAATGTTGTTTCCTTCAATGACAGCTACATAAAATACGTACTTGGCCTAAATTAAATATGTACCTTACTAGACAAATAAGCACTTATGGCTGCAGTATGCCAATGCAATAAGGCTATCATATGCACAAGGACAGTTTCAATGGTTTAGTTTTTCATAATTTGTTAGCATGCAGAAATGAAGCAGTGTTTTCCACTTCAGGTGACTTCTTAATCAGTGAGGATTCAATTAATTAATCTTTTTGTAGATACAGTTTGAATGCAAGGTATCAGCCTAACTACATTCCTGAGGTAAACAACCTCTAATTATTATTCTGTCACAGGGAAATTAGGGTATGTGGCAAAAATAGTTCATAGAACTGTGTAAGAAAAGAACACTTAAGTGGAACAGAAAGTAGCACAGAAAGTAAGAATTAAACAGAGGGTGAAAGGCCTGGAACTATATAAATACAAAAATGAAACTATTTGGTATCAGACAGCTAAAATTAACAACGTTCTATATCTTCATATGTAAAGCTGTTGTTTAATAATATAAAGGAAAGCTGATATACCACAATTAGAAACTCAGATGGCCAAAGCATAAATGTGGAAAACTTGCAGTTGTGTCTTATGGAAAATCATGCAGTTCTGCTCCAAGAAGCAACTGTGAAAGAGTTTTACATCAAATTTGCTTAGTTTATGAGATGTTGTTTATCCCACAGTCAGACCGGTCTCTAAGGATTCTTAATCGCTCTCAAAAAATATCACATTGCTGTTGAACTGGTGCAACCTAAGTCACACCAGTGTCATCCCATCTTCTAACATCACCAACTGTCTGAGAAGCCTATCACAGTGGTGGGAACATTTGATATGATAGAGGGCAGGGCTGATGTCCAGGGGCACATGGGGAGGCTGCAGGAATGGGGTGACTGGCACCCTCCACAAAATTCAACAAGAGCAGACACAGAGCCTGGCAACCTGGAAAGGAACAGCCCCTTTTTTTGCCAGCAACTATTTTGTCTGATGTTTGGAAAACACACCTATCACTTCCGCATCCTATGTCATCTCAAACATTCCCCCATCTCTCCCATTAGCAGTTTCTTCTACAGAGTACATAGCTGCTAATATTATTGCTATGTTTGTACTGACTTTCAGCAACCAATGCTGCTTCATAACAACAAAGGTAAAAGCACTAAACTTAAAATCAATATTTCCAATAAAGTACTTTGTAGCTTTGGATACCTTTTACAGAGTTTAAATACAAATAATGCACATGCATGTTTCCACCAAAACCACTGCAGTCTTACAAGGTGGTTATTAGAGAAAAACATTTGGAATATGTAATGGTCCAATACATTTGAAATTTAAAAGCTATCATCACCTGCTCACCTTTATCATGGCTTGCATTTATTATTTATACAGCCCATGCATACTCAGCTCTTGAAATAATGAAGAAAGTCTTTATATCAAAATTTAGTATGACTTGGAAGTGATGACACGGAAGACAAGTGTTAAAATAATAAGATCAGGGCTTAGACAGGTCTAGTACGTGCATTTGTGCATACCCCAGCATTTTCTCTAACACTTTAAAACAAATTTGTTTGGTTTGATTTTTTATTCGGTTTTTGTTTGGGGTTTTTTTTTGTGTCATTTTTATACACATATAATATAGTAAGCAGCAAGTTAAAACTGGTCTACAACAGTGTGTTTAAACAGTTTGAAAATTTCTTATAACGCTGCTAGTCATGATTCTACACAATTAAATGCTCAATCTTTTAAATTTTAAGAACTTCCCTCAAATCTGATTAAGTCTTGATATTTGCAAGACCCAGTCCAAATATGACAAGTAGTGTCACTGTTTCCAGTGCAGACTCAAGCTATTAAAATTAAAACTTGAAGGAGACTGGTTTCAAATGTGATGAAACTTCAGACATGTACATGAGCAGCATTTGGGCTTGGCACTGTCACTGTAAACACACTTTAATGATCTGCCATGTGCTGCTCTGGAATGTCACTGAATTTGCCCTTACAAAGTGAAAATGTTAATACATTATCAAACTTAAAGGCCAAAGGAAATATTTCCATAAATCTCTTCTTTGGTGTTCAAGCATGAAATATTTCAAATAAATGTGATGTTGTATTTTACAATATCTTAAAATGAAAGCTAAATCTGCATAATTTCTGTTATGTTAGAAGTAAACAGAAATAGCACACTGAGCGGGACTTTAAGTCTCACTTTTCACCATCTGAAATAATTTTTTCTGGGGATAATTAAAACCATTCCCCTAATTTCTCCTTCCCCCGCCCCCCCAGCATTAACATTCAGAATTGGCCTAAACCATATATAATAAATCCACTACCTAAGGTCAGATTTGCTCCTCTCATCTGGAAAGCCCTCAAACTTACCACCTGGTTTACAGAAAACACTAAGGTGTGTGCTACCACTGGCCATCCAAATGTTTCTGAAAAAATCCACTAAAAAAACCATTGAATACTCATCCTGGATATTATTTCCCATACCTATGCTAAATGACAAGTCTCTCGAAATAATTTTGTTTGGAATATCCCACACTTTCTTAAAATCCAAACAAATCATAGTGGAGAATGAAGGAAAAAAAAAATATTACTGACCTATGGGAAAAAAAAGGAGCAAAATTGATTTGTTTCCCTTGTTTATTAATATAATCTACAATATTACTTATCTCAAGGGGCTTTTTTGGAGACCAGACCATGTGATTGCACTAATTAGCACAGTATGTGCTATTCCGATTATTTCTAGAGCACCAGTTCTCCACTGCAATGTTACCATGCCTTCAAGCCAAACACAAGTTGCATGTTTTATTAGCATTTTATTGTTTGCTTTTTTGCTTAAGCAGACTATTAGAATAGTTTATAAGCCATTAGGAATCTTGGGATGGGGGGGGAGGGGGGAGAAGGATTTTGTCAGGACTATTTCACATTCTCACAACATGCATTTTTTTCATTCAATACTTACCAAACAAAAACACATTAATGCAACACACCTACCTTACACCTAAAATAAGACTAGCTTCTCGACGACTCATTTTCTGCTCAAATCCTCCTTTGTAGTATGATGAAAGACTCTGAAAAGAATAAAGGGAAAACAAGCAATAATTAGTTTCATGTACAAGGTGCCAGGACCTAAATCGTATTTATATGACCTCGCTCAGAGCATTACATTCATCTATAATTTATTTTGAAGGCATGGAATGACTACAAACCAGATAATATGAAAGGACTTCTCCTGGGTGTTAACACATAGGAGAAATGACTTAAAAATAACTATCTGTATTTTTACAGTCTTTTACTGATATAATAGGAGATATTAATAGCTACAATCATTAAAATCCTGCCTTCAGGCGAAAAAGTCCAGAATCAAAGCACATACTACCAGAGTGGTATAGTGTGTGTGCTGGAGAGGGCAGGGGAGGAAAAGAGGGAAACGTGTTTAGAACAGTTTGGGTATCAGAGCAGCAAAAAATAGCAAAAGTCACAACATTCTGGCATAGAAGGAATTATGGGCAACCACTCTACAGTCCAGAAATGTCTACAAAGAAAGTAGGCAAAAACAACAATAAAAGGATAAGAACAGATAAACATAATAAATATACGGATGAAAAGTCAAGATTTTTTTCACACAATGTTACTTTGAAAAAAACTAAAAGATATCGAGTTCTTTAAATGAACCCTGAAAAATAAAAAAGAAAACAAATGAAAACAGAAAATTAAAAAAAAAAGAAAAAAAAGGCTTAACATAGAGTCACAGCCTCTAATTCAGGAAATCACTGAGCTGGAGAACACAGGAAAGTAGTAGGGTATATGGGGAAATCCTAACCAACTTTGGCCTTTACATCCTTCCCTAGGTATTGACGATTGATGATAATTAGACACAAGATCTGGGGTTAGTTTTTTTAAATTCTCTGGCATGTGAGGCTTTAGCCACTGTTTTAAGAAGGGGAGAAAATACACAAGTGGGAGAACATTAAAAAGCAAGAGATGGAGAAGAGTAAATCGTTATAACAATTACTTGTCAGAAGGAATGGGATGTAAGTATGTTTGTCAACCATAAATATATTTTAAATTAAAAAAGTTACTGAACCACCACTGATGGTTAGCAGTGACCTCTATAAGAATAATTAGAAATTGGCCCATTAGGGACTAGCCCATTGCTACACAAATAATAGTCTAAGCTGCACAAGTCCCACAGGCAGCAGATGCAACTCCAAGACAGTCTGCCTTTGGGAACTGGCACACAGAAATCACTCAACAAGACTGAAGTTTTTTCCTCAGTGTAAAACCTATCAACTGGGGAAAAATAGCTCCTTTTGTTGCCATCAAAGAGAAGTCTGGCCTGACAGCCAAGATGATTTTTAAGTGTTACTTTTACCACCAAGTAAAAATGTGCCTGGCCCTTAATAAAACAGTTTTATCACTACATATATCTATTCACATTCAGTGAGAATTTTGCCTCACATTTACACAATTTCTCCTACGTAATTTCAATAGCACTAAAACATTTTAAAAGGCTCTGTCTATCATATACAAGCAAAGCCTTTAATTAAGCATAGGAGCAACATTCACCCATAAGCATAGTTGAGAAATACTTCACCTATTGCTCCTGTGAGGTCTCACACAGCTATGAGGAAGACTTTTTGGTGTCCTGCTGTGATCTGAAACTAATCTTACCTTTCTTTCCCCGCCAACCTGCAAACATTTGTGAACAATGACTACCACAGCACTACAGGTATCAAAGCTGAAGCAACTGTAGACATCTCATGCCTACAATAAAATAAACCCCAAACAATCTGTTGAGGAACTGCTGCTATAGCTACAGGGTAACACATAGCAGGTCTCTAGTAGTGCACACTGACAGTAGAGGTTAGAGTATGTAACACTAATGGAACACACTGGGCTTCTCCAGTCCTCAGGGAGGAAATGATGCTAATGATTTAATGGCTACCAGATAACACCCTTGAGGAGGTAGAACTGCACAGACATTTGCAATGATGTTGAACAATTGCTGCAGCCAGGAGAGAAAAACACAGTTTAATGTCCTCTGAAAGATTTCCCAGAACTTCTCCCAAAGCAGCTTAGGTGCAGATGGATTTCTGAAAAGGTTAATTCTTCTCTGCCCTTCAACTCTGGCATACAACTTTAATACTGGAGGACATTGGTTTGCTATTCATGTAGAGAAGAGCAATATTTGAATTAACTCTAATACAGCTCGTCTCTGTTCTTAGTAGATTCAATCTAAAATACTATTTGAAATAAGAGAATAGGAAGGGACAGATAGAGGCTTAAATTCAGAAATACAAGCCTACTTCCTTGACACTGTTCTAACCCCAGGAAGCCTTGACTCAGTTCACTTCCAAGAGGAATGAAAAAAGATACGCTGGTGTCTGTGTCCTTTGGCAAAAAACCAAAGTGTTTGTTGAATTGGTGATCAAGAAAAAAACATTTTGCATTTTATTCTCTGAAGTGAAGCACGTGGCAAGAATAATCAATTCTTAAATTAAGATCTTAATCCTAAACAGAATTTAAAGCAAAGGGAAATTACACATAAAAGCAATTTTCCCCCATTGGTTTGAATAAGGGGAAGAAGCATTGAGTTTTCATTTTAGGAAACATCTTGGCTAATTTCTAGTTCCCTAATGAAACAACTTCTGCACGCTATTCAAACTAAAGCAATTTTTCCCCCCCCAGTCATAAATTCTAAGTAATGGATGCAATGACATGGAACAATACCAAGATATTTTTCTGTTATGACAGCTCCTCGATGAGCAGGCAGTTCTAGACACTCGATTGCTTGTGCACTGCTGTGCTGTCCATCCAGCAGATACTGGCATAGTTAAAGTCCCCCACGAGGACCAGTGCCTGCGAATGCGAGTCTTGTCCCAGTTGTCTGCAGAAGGCCTCATCTACTTCTTGCTGATCAGGCAGTCTCTGTAGCAGACATTCACCACAACATCACCCACCTTGGTCTGCCCACTGAACCCAACCCAGAAATTGCCAGCGAGTTTCTCACCCATCCCCAGACAGAGCTCCATGTGTTACGGTTACGCTCTCACATACTGGCTGACTCTCCCTCCTTGCCTTCCTGTCCTGCCTTTCCTACTGAGCCTGTATCCATACACAGCAGTCCCACCAGCGTAGCACTGAAACTGTCATTATTTATTAACCCTGGCTACAGCAACCGAATTCTGTACTGGAAAAATAATCAAAATAAACTTTCCATTTCTTCATACAATTCATGTGGGGGTAGGGGCTACCATTTAATTTATTTCCTTTCCTTGCATGTTGTTACTGCTTAGCAATTTCTGTAAGCAAATTCTGCTTCCTGAACAAATGCTATTAATAGGTTGGGGGGAAGAACAGAAAACGCCTGGACTTGCTCTGCAAAAGTCTATTCATTCTTGTAAATTTTCACAAAAGGCAGTCAGCTAAGAAAATCCAATTCACTTGGACCATGACACCTTCAAGATAGTTTTCCTGGCACAGCACAGCAAATGCATAATCACTGTCTCCATGCCAGGTAAGACATTCAAAACTCCATAGCCAAGACCATCCATCATATTATATGAAGTAATGAACTTTTCTGAAAACTCTGTGTGTTTTTCCACCACCAATCAGTCCTCCATTGAAAAGGTAACAAACAGTGGAACAAAACAAAACAAAAACTAAACCAAGAAAACCCAACCTACAATAAAATTTGAAGCTGTGTTATATGATAAACTTACAATTTGTGAAGATCAACTTTAACTTCCTTAACTGCAGTTAGAAAAATAAATTATAAAATGGACTGCAGATTGCATTTTGCTTTGGAAGTTTTCTTTACAGTGAAGAACAAGAGAGATGGTCTCCACTCTTACCCCTCAATTCAGAATTCTGAGTTTGAGCAGAATCAGATCCAATAAGGGAAATAAAGTGCAAAAATCTCTAATGAAGTGCTATACAACACAACTTTTTCTTCTGCAACACATTTTTCAGGATGGTGGGATTTGAATATTTTGACAGTTCGTTTTGCCTAGAATTACTTCTTATATCTTCAATATCTTCTATCTGTCCTTAAACCTTCATTATCATTGATTCAGCAAAGAAAGGTAACGAATACTATCGAAATCCTTCCTTTTCATTTCACATGTTAAGGAAATATTAACATTATAATTAACAGCATTAAGTCTGAGGAAGAAAAGTCAAATGACTGCTTAGCACTATGCACCTTCTACTGGTAACAGACTTGTCACTACACACAGAAACAAAACTGTGTCACTGGTATTTGCGACACCAGTAACAAAACTAGGCCCAAACTAAAAAAGCGTTTCTCTGGAAACGAGAATTATGACTTGTCCTAGAAAGGAAATGACAACGTTGCCTCCTATGTCTTTCTCCACTGAAAAAAGATGGTAGAAAACTTCAGGATTAAATTACAGCAACGTCTACACCTTGTCATAAGTTAAATGACAGGTAGAAATTCAGTATAAAAACTGTTAACACACTGACTTGCCTTTACTTAATATTTCTGACTAAAAAAAAGTAAATAAATGAGTGTAGTTGTTGACTGTACATGTTATTTATTGCTCAACTTGATCTCACCCAAGTAATTTGTTAGTGAGCAGGAAGAAAGGATAAACAGCATCTGGATTATCTTGTGTGACTGCAACCAACACGAACTGTGATTTCTGCTGCAAATGAGAGGGGGAAAGGGAGAATTGCAAACAGAGGGAAGAAGAGTGGGGGCTTACAGAGAGAACAAAACAGCTTTAAAATAGGCAGCTGCTTCAGAGTCTCTCAAAAAAAGGAGGTGATGAGGGACAGGGTTTGATTCTAGAAAGCTAGGCTAACTACTGAAAATTGCAGCAACTATGTTAGGCACCTCCAAACACCATAGGAAACCAGCATGGTAACACTAAGCCTAGACACTAAATGTCATAATTTTTTTCCAGTAAGCATAGGAAGAAGCACTAACTGCTTGATTTCCTTTGTCAGTATAGTTTAGAGGGCAATATGCCATAAAGAAACATGATGGAAGTGCTAATCCACAGATTATACTCAGCAGTTTTAAATTTCCCAAGGAAAAATCATAGAATCATTGAATGGTGGAGGTTGGAAGGGACCTCTGGTGATCACTGAATCCAACCCCCCTGCCAGAGCAGGGTCAGCCAGGGCAGGCCACACAGGAACAGATCCAGGTGGGTTTTGGAAATATCCAGAGAAGCAGACTCCACCACCTCTCTGGGCAGTCTGTTCCAGGCTCAGTCACCCTCCCAGTAAAGAAATTTCATCATGTTGAGGTGGAACTTCCTGGTTCACGTATGTCCTGGTTTGAGTGACAACAGAACTAATTCTGTTCAGTGATTTTACTTTTCAGCTCAGTTCTTCTAATCAACTGCACTGTCTGAAGTCAGCAGCCTGTTCTCACAGACAGTGTCTGCTTCTGGCAGTGATAACACCCCATGTTTAGAGTCACTACCAAGGACTGGTGTGCAGACCAAGGCCACTGCTGGATCTTGTGTACCACATTGGGGGGTGCAGAAAAGTGAAAGGCTGCACCTGCAGGGAGGAGCAGACAGGACAGGTGACCCTAAACTGACCAACGAG
>WTSP01015608.1:0-36929 GCA_025331215.1 Actenoides lindsayi | reverse complement strand
TTAAGCATTGCTTGGATGTGTTGTTGGGGGATATGATCTAGGGGTGAACTTGTAGAGTAGGGTTAATGGTTGGACACGACGATCCCAAGGGTCTTTTCCAACCTAAATGATTCTGTGAATCTGTGATTCTGTGAAAAAGTTGGACCTAGAAATAACAGAGAAATTGGGGACAGAAAGAAGTAACTTCATTACAGATGTAATTCACCCTTCAAATTTTCACATCAAAAAGCTTAACTTGAAGTTGAGGGCTAGTTGAGTAAATTATTGGGTGAATTTCTATATTCTGTATTATTCCAGGCATCCAGCTAGGTGGTTGTATTGAGATCATCGTAGTTCTTGAAAATCTGTGAACAGTGAAAGTTGCTGTCATGTTTTCATGTTACCATGCAGTGTTTTCTTAAGCAGTGTGCCCCAGTGAGGAGCAGCATTCTGAAGGTTGCTTAATAATACCCAATTTTCCTTTAAAATAGCCACATTCTGCTTAGTATAACTCCGTCAGGTTTTTTGTGGTTTCCCACTGGAGAGTTTCCCCGGCACAGAGGTGCTCTGTCTTTGGTGTGCACGTGCCAGATGCATAACCAAGCCTTCCTTTCCCCGCTGACCCATTAAAGAGTCACTTTAGTGGTGCACTTGAGGGTTGCCAGCTGAAAGAATCCCCCATCATTCTTACACTTGTGGGGATGACACACTTCATTCAGTTCTTCATCCAGAACAATATGAAAAAAACCCCCAAACTTGATTCTTTCCTTTAGAAAATGAGCACCTGTTATTGCAAACCCTTACTGAGATGTGTTTGCTTCGTGGATTCCTGTTCTCTCCTTTATTCCATGGGTAGTGGCCCACAGAAATTGGTTTCTAGTGCTGGTGCTGAGTTTGTACACATGCCTGGACCTCTCTCCTGAGGTCTTCCCAGTGTGTTGTTCACATTTGTGTGGGACAGAGCTTGCATTAATGAGCCTTGTGATCTATTCCACAGAAACCCATGGGCAAACTCAAGCATCTCTGCTTAAAGGGCATTTTCTTTATCTCTTCAAATAATGCAGTTTTCAGAACCATCTTCCTACAGCACATTTACAAACAGGAAGACATTTTTAGAGGTATAAAATTATGTTTGCTTTTTAACATGTGGCATTTTATGAAGCTCACTGGTATAAATCATAGGGTTATTTTTTTAAATTTAATACAAGCCTCTAACTTAGAAGTGCTTCCTTATAGTCTGTTTTCCTAGTAGGATATATAATTAAATGACAGACTTTTGATTTTGAGTGGTTTTCAATTCTCAAAAATGTCTAAATGTACTCATATCCAGGGAAAATCAAGAATAACTTTCTTCTTTCTCGTGGTGAATTAGTTTATATCAAGGTTTTCACATGACTTCAGTGAGTATCTCTGAGATACAGATGGATTGCAGGAAACCAAGCTGAAAATGCATCTATTTGTGTTTGATGTGAATTGGACATGCTGAAATGGCACATTTGGATTTGCTGAAGTAGAATCTCTCAAAAAAATAATTTCAAAATGTGCAGTTACTTCATATCTAACAAAAATACCTTTCATTTATAACCTGCTTTGAAATCTTCTGCAATCATGATTGTCTCTTGTTCTTCTCTTCCCATCCTTGTTCAACCCCCGTGGCCAGTTTCTGATGCATTTTGAAGAGATATAAACACTTCAACATATAAAGTTTTATTCAAATTTCATATAAGTTGTCTGGTGGATGTAACGGAAAGGTTTAGATTACTGCGAGGTAGACTCAAACAGGACTTTAACAGTTACTTCTTGCATTTTATATGATCTAGAGTAAGTACACCATTACCTCAAAAAAAATTAGTGGCTGTTGCTCAGGAGGAAATTACTAGATGTCAAGGGTAGCAGAGGGTACTGTGAGGTGAGATGTGAGGGGACATAGGTGGGTTTAACTGGGCAAACTGTGGTAGAGGAAGAATGTAAATCTGACAGGAATCAGCACAGGAAATGAAACTTTGTCAGTTCTGCTGTTCTTCATGGCCACAGCTTGCTTTGTGGCAACATTGCCAATCGGAAACTTACTAAAAAGTTTCATTCCTTGTTGCATTGCCATGTTTTGGGACAGCTGAGAATGAAAGCATATGGCAAATACCAACATTTTCCATAAAGCAAGCGTTTCACTTCCAGAAGTGAGTTGCAATCACAAACTTTGCACAGTTAAAGAGTACATACATTTGTCCTGTACAAGTACTGGCAATCAGACTTAATTCAGACTTCATTATTCTGGCCTCTTGGCACTTCAGAGTTATATGCAGATCTCCTAAGAACTGCCTTTGCAAATTTGGGTATTGGTTCTACTCCTTGGCAAGTCAGATTGCAACAGAAAAAAATATTCTCACTGTCACTCCTTATTTTAGTGGTTGATACCAGCCATGTGCCAAATTTAAAAGATTATTATGAAATTAGATAATGTGAGGTGGGAAGAATGAACAACACCAGAGAGTTACCTGGTCATTTTAAAACTTCCAACTATTTCAAGTTGATTTATACCCTTTATTGTATCTGAACAAGTTCAGCTATCAGCAGATTTACTGTGTAAACCCCTGCTTTATCTTCTCTGTTATTCTTTCTCAATGTTACAATTCAACATAATGAGATTCAAGTTACCCTTCTATTTTCTTAATTTTAAGTTAGCAAAAAAATGAATGTGGTAAAAGTTTTGTTAGCAACTTGTAAATCTTTAATGAATGCACAGGATGATGCTATCTACTGTTTACAGTTCTAAAGAAAATGGTATAAGTAGTGTCTTGCAGCTGTCAGATCAAATATAAATAATAGTGATGGTGCAGAATTTGGCAGAGTGACTATATGTATATACACAATTACCTAATTAGGTATGATCATGTGTGTATATTTTCATCATGGTAATAATGTGCTTTTTGGGTTTTAATCTCAAGTATATTATCCTTTAAGATTTCACCAGTAACACAAGAAATTGGAAACAGTGCTGACATTAGAAAGTTTTAAGTTCTTTTTTCTTATAGATAATGTCTGTAATGTAGAAATCGTACAAGCAGAGCATATTTCCCTAGGAAAATGAGCTTAGTTTTCTTAGTTCAGTCCAAGTTGGACAACACATTATTTGGCACAATTTAGTAGCCTAGATTTAAGAGAAGTATAAGAATGAATAAGTATAGGGGGTTTATTATTTTATTTTATAACTGTATGCTTAGAATGATGAGAAACCCTTGTACTGCATCCCACCTGCTTTCAATTGCACTGCTTTCATAAGCATTGGAATTACAGAGAAATGCTGTTCTTTCATATTGTGTTTAGATGAAAGGCTGCATACTTCATGTTCTGTATTTGCATGGACAAAAGAAAAGTTGTGTTTTATAGAAACATTGATTAAAATAAAAGTGCATTCCTTAAACAGTTGGATAACATTTTTCAGAAAAACAAATATGAGATATTTTATGTCCAATAGACAAATTATTTTGGTGTGTTATATATTACTCTCATGCCTTGCCTGTTGAACAAAACCTAATTTTAAGGGGAATCTCCTTTTCTTTGTCCATTCTTAATAATTGCTTGGTAAAATATTGATTTCTATTGGGGTATAAGTATTAAATTATGCGTTTAGTTCCTGTGAATTCTAATGTTAATGAAATTCATACATTAAGAAAGAAGTCATTCCAGTCCATGGAGAGTGTTATTTGTGTTGAGACAATATGATAGAATAAACTGCCAGTGATGAGCTTCCCATTCTGAGGGTTTTCAGAAAGAGGCTGTTTCTGTTGGAAAGTACTAGCTCAAAGACAAGTTTTCAGTGAAAGCATGACAGAAATCTTCAGTCTGATATGTCTGACATTGCTCAGAGATGTTGAACATGGGGACCTGAATGAAGGCAATAAAAGGATGGGATTATTAAAAGGTGGCCTTGCAGTTGACTCATGGTTTGAAGAGAAGATGTTGAATTTCATTTTAAGAGAGAAATGAAGAGGCTGTCTTCTGTCTGCAGTTCTGTCTTAGACCTAAAGTTACAATGCACAGGGCATTTTAGATGGCTTTAGCCTGACCCAAGGTGAAATAAATAAACTGTGAAGTCAAGTGCAGTTATCAAATAGCCAGTCAAACAAAAAACAAGGCTGCCTTCTTCATATACTTTTGGCCTTCTTAGAGGTTCCAGAGGAGGAACTTCAGAATTAAGGATGTGAAAATAGCTAATAAAGCAGAAGACAGTGCTAATAAACAGTTTCAGAAGTACTGTGAGTGGTTTAAACATAGTCTGGATTATTGTTATTATTGTGTTGAATCACAGCAATCAAATAGCCAAGCATCACTTTGAATGATTATGTGGAATGACCGTCAATGAGAAACCTTCAGGCTGTATTGCAGGCATAGGGATGGGTGTGGTTGTGGTCAACGTTCCCAAACATTACTTTGAGTGCTATTGCAGATACAGAGCAGGGTGTTACATGATATTTTCAGATTTTGGCAGATCTTAGTTTGGTTTGGATATTTTTTATGTACCTTGGCGGGCATGCATATCCCTGCAGCCATGCAGCAATCTGCATTAATGTCTGAAGTAACACCTACTAGTGAGGCAGAGTCAATCAGCAACAGGCTGCTGTTGACTCATGACTTCAGCCTGACTCAT
Source organism: Actenoides lindsayi (assembly GCA_025331215.1). NCBI lineage: Eukaryota > Metazoa > Chordata > Aves > Coraciiformes > Alcedinidae > Actenoides > Actenoides lindsayi. The sequence continues at coordinate 32,302 of WTSP01015608.1, read as the reverse complement.
AATCCCATGGAGTTTTGTGGGTCATTTTTTGTTCCCACCCTGAAGCCCAATGCCAGTTCCTATCATGATTTGAATACCCATTGATTAAGAAAGAAGATTATGTGCTTTATGGACAAATGAGCACATGCCCACAAGATACAGTGCTATTGTACTATTTCTATCAGGTAATTAAGTTAAAATTATTTATTCACGCTTACAAAAGTCTCCAACCAGTTTTAAAATAGATTGCATTAGTCATAGCCATAGAACCTTATAATCATTTAGGCTGGAAAAGAAGATCATTGAGTCGAACCATAGTGCTCAGTGTGTCAAAACAGCTCAGTGTGTCATGAGACCAGAGCTTAGGGTGTCTAAATGACTTAAAAAGATCTCATGAAGGTAAGTGAATTATTTTGAACTGTATTCAGACTTTATGATCCTCTTCATATTTTTCTGTCTCTTCTGGAAAAGCCTAGAAAAACAGATGAGTCTTGAAATGTGCCAGATCTGAGTACTGTCATGTGAAGGTGGCATCATATGCCAGATAAAGGGATTTCTAGATCAGATTTCAGAGAAAGCATAAAGGAAGAGAACATTATGATCCTGAAATTTGGAAGGTAAAGAATTATTAGAAGCATTTCTTGGAAGTCATTCAAAACAGTTTCAGCTTGAAAGGGAAGAGTTACAGCATCTCTGAAGATAGGCATCTCAGTATGATCCAGCTTAGTTTTATAAATGTGAAGTCATTTAACTTGTTGTCCCATGTGTGATGTGTAATAGATATGAGAACAGATAATTCCTTTTTAAATCTGTAAATTTTTTAAATGACTAAGCATCCTTTTCCAAGTTACTGACGGGGACTCAGGCTGGTAACATGTATGGAATCCTTCAGGCAAATACTCTTAACAGCACAATCTGTATTCTGTGTGGGTGGAGAAGCTCTACCCGTGTTCATTGTGAGCCAGCAGACGACTATTCCACCATGCTTAAAGAAACTGTCTGTCTTGAGCTACTTGATAGTCCTTATTGCAACCCATTAAATGAAATGCTAATACCTGGACATATTTCAAAAGTGCTTCTGTTTTACTGCCTTCCAAAAGGCATAAGAGAAGAGTAGGTGCTACTTTAAATAGTGTATTTGAAATTTTGTTATGTATAGGTTTTGCTGTTTGTATGTTTTACTGTTTTCTTGTTCATCATCTGTAGTTTAAACTGCAATTCAATCCTCTATTTCCCACCTTCACACACCATACCATAAGTAGTTTTCACACTTGTACAATAATGCATTTTTTCTGTCACATTTCCTGCAGATGATTGTAACTTTTCACCTTTAGATGAAAATACTGTAATGATGATGTTTGTTTTCTTGTTTAATGTCATTTCATGGGCTACAGACCATGACTTCATGGATGACAGATAGGAAAATGCTCTTACCATTCCAAGTAAGGGTTAAAAACAAGAATGATCTATACCTTAACTCACAGCTCCTCTCAAAACATTTTACATGTGATGTGTATTGCCTTTCTTCCAACAAAATTCCTGGCTACAGCAACAAGACCTCTAAACTGCAAATGCACAATGGCATCCAGCTTGTTGCAGGATTGTAGCAGAAGTAGATAATGGGCAGGCACAGTGGGACTATGTCTACATTTTGATAAGTCTCCATCTACTGTATTTAGATTTCACTTTTGCTGCAAAAGAATGTCTCTCACTAACATCTCTCTCTACATTTTGGCCTAGACTATGAGCCTCACCTTGAGAGGGTCCAGTGGAGCTTTCAGAGCTCTGTGAATTTTGATATAAAGCTGTCCTGGAGTGAGAGATCAGAAATGTCATGTGTAAAAGCAGAGACTCCTTTGAGATCTCTTCAGACACAGAAAAGCATCTGTTTCCTAAGAAGTTTTAAACAAAATTGTGTGGAGTTAAATGTAATATATGATTTAAGTATTTTCTTGGGTGATCACATTATCACAGAATCACAGAATGTTGGAAGGGACCTCCAAATATCATCGAGTCCAACACCCTTGCCAGAGCAGGACAAAACTAGAGCAGATCACGCAGAAATGAATCCAGACAGATCTTAAAAGATGTCACCAGATTCCTTTTAGACTTAAAACCTCCTGCTAAAAATGTACGAACAGTACTTACAAGTTATGTGCACAGTAAAACGCAAGACTTCTAAAAAGCAGCTCATTTTATTTTTGTTACTAAATTAGTATTATTCGTTAACATTTTATATACTTCATTTAGAACACAGATGTAGATTTAAAAACTTTATTTTAGTTCCTTTTTCACCACAGTTCTTTTATGCCAGTTTCAGAGATCATTAGCAAAATCAAGGAGGGAGAGAGGAAAAGTAAAAAATTATACATAAAACCACTTTGTATTTCAAAGATTTTTTTTTCCAAAATCAATATTCTAGCAAGTTTATATTTGAAATAATACTGAAATGCATACAGAAATGCATTGATACCACCACTTTTGGAGTATATGTTGTAACAATATGTTACAGCATCGGAGAACTTTGTGTCATAATTTAGGAAAGCATTTAAGGCTGTACTTAGATTCTTTGCTAGGACAGTGCTTCTGCATGCACCCAGCCATAACACATGAATGGTGTGTTCAGTTCCACTGATCTCAAGCTTGACTTTCATGCTTCAAGAGGATCATTTGTTTTCATTAACTAATAATATTTAATTGATCTTATTATACTACTCATCAGAATAGAAAATCAGTTAGCAGCTTAAAAAAACATACAGTATGAAAATTAGGCTCTACTTCTGCAAACATTTACATGTTTAAGAATTCCTGGAGTACCCGACCTTAAATCAAGGATCCTTTTTTTTTTAACTATTTGTGGCATACCCTTTAACAATGTTGGGATTTGACATTTTGGTTTTAAGTGTTCCAAGATGCTGATACTGTTTAAACTTCTTCCAAAGCTGGAAAGAACTTGATAAATTGAAACATTGCACAACAAAAGATCTGTCTTACTGTATTTCAGTGTATTTTCTGGAAATTGTTGTCCTGATTAGATATTTTGGGGCTTATTTTTCTGATTTAACATTTTTCTTTCCTTTCTTGTCCAGTTTTGTGTCCAGTTTCAATGAGAGTCCTGTAATCTAGAACAATTAGTTATGTTGCAGTATAATTAAACCAGCTCATTCATGTGATTTATTTTGAGCACCATCCTTGCAGGTAATCTCTACTTAACCTGCATTTGTTGTGGGAATCTCACAGCAGTGATATTTCCTGAAAATTTGTAATACAGAATTGGCTGTCTATAAAAGTTGAACATGTTTTCCCTAAAGTCAGAAAAAACTATGAAAGCTATATTGCTCTCCTGAAGTCTGACTGTACTTAGTTTTTATTGCTTCCTGAGCCCATGAGAAATTCCATAATGCCTTTAAAACTTTTACTTCCATCATTCAAAGACTTAGATGCAGATGTCTTGGCTTCTGCTTCTCTTTCTGGAGGTGCTAAAAGGCTCAGTCCCACAAAGTGCTGCTCTCCTGATTCTGCTGATTTTTGTGAGGTTGGTGGGCACAGGAATTTCTAGTCATGGTTCAGAAAAGCACAGATTTGGGCTTTAAGGAATCTTTAATTGGATCATCAAGATTGAGTAGCTTTACAATTTTTGTTGTGATTACAGAAATTGGCATTATGGCTACTATGGCCAAGATACTCCTAGAAATATCCAGGAGCATAACAGAGGGTGCCTCTACTTCTGTCTGTATGAGACAGTGCAAAAGTAGTGGAAATAAGGAGAATTACCTTCCAGGTCTTTCATATAGTGAGGTATTAAGACAGTTTAGAATACATATCAGATTAAAAAATATGAACTGCTATTACATTACCCCCCCAAAAATCATCCTTTGCATTCAGAAGGTAAGATTTTAGTGGGGGCAGGAATGGAAGCCCAAAAGAATCAACAACAACAAAAAAGATAGAGAATTTTACTGAGTAATACAAAGGAGCTAAATGTCCATTTAGAAAAAGTTTCATCTGTTACTTTAATACAGACTGTTTTTATTTTCTTCTTTTGCTTTTAAGCCAACACTGAGAGTTATCAAAAGATTGCATTTGGAAAAAAACTCTTAAAGCATTTTTTTCATATAGTGTAGCTCAAGAGGAATGTGTGAAATTCAAGATTGGAAAGTATTACACAAAGACATTATTTTTCCTTTGTGTTTTGTTTTTTGTTTGGTTTTGTTGTTGTTTGTTGGTTTTTGTTTGGTTGGGTTTTTTTGTGGTTTTTGTTTGTTTGGTTGGTTTTGGGTTTTGTGTGTGTGTGTGTGTGTGTGTGTGTGTGTGTGTTTTGTTTTGTTTTAAAGTTCTCCTCAAACCTGCCTCTCTACCATCTTTTTCCCACAAGACTCCAAAAGAAAAATGACATCAAATAGTAAAATCCTGTTGTATGTTATTTTCAGAAAAATCCATGGAAATTTCGAATATGACTTGATCATTGTTGAAAAGAACAGCATACTGAAGAGTATTCAGTTGCTGAATACTTGATGGTAAGCAAAAGCTGGTGCTTCTGTGAATATTATCAAGAGGTTTGGAATTGGTAGCACCTTAGATCTGTTGTACGATAATAGGAGCTGGAAATGGAAAACTCCTGTCGTATCAGCTTGACCATCTCCCTGACACCACCAGCTTGTTGTCTTCATTGTGATACTAATTTACAAATGCCATAAGCCATGTGGCTTCCACCACTTCCCATGGAAGAATAAAGGGCATTAAAACAGCCTTGAATATTCCATTTCTTGACTTCATGTTCTTGATCCTCTTCTCTCTCTCTTTGTTGCACTAAACAATTCCCAATGTTGCTTTCCCTGTAGCTCTTTTATGTCTCTCACTCTCTTCTCTTTTCCACAAAATCACACAACTATTTACACTGTTCCTTCTAGAAATTCTTCTATTTTGTTGTGTCTTTCTGGTACTGAAGAGCCATGGGCTTATGTGTACAGTTGCTTATAATGAAAACGTTGGAAATCTCTACTGGAGAAACTCTTGTTTATGTATGAAGGAATAAGTACTTTTCTGGCCATATAAGCTAAATTTGCACAAGGAGTACAGCACAGGCCCTAAATGTAAGTCTATATCAGATTCATTAGTCATAAAAAAGTGGGCGCTTTTTCTCCTATAAACCTAATACACTTTTTATTCTATGTTTTACTGGTGTTGGATATAGCCGCATATACCTCACATGTATGTATTGTAGCTAAGTATGTTGAAAGCTTCTGACAATTCTATCGTGCATATTAAAAGGATAACTACACTATTTTGACTTAAAATACAGGTACACACCAACAAGAGGAGAGGTTTGTGAATAACTAGTTCATTTTTAAAAGTTTCTGACTTGAAGAAAAAAAGTAGAAAATTTGTTATTTTGGGACAACTTCCGATGATTGATTCAGGTTTCTCTTTTTCTCCTCAAATGAGGTATTTTGCTTAGTCTTCATATCTGTTAACTTCTTTAAAAAAGCCCACATTATATTCATGGAGGTTTATTTGTAATACCTCAGTGTGAAACTTGAAAATAATAAAAAAGCTCTATTTAATTTTTTTAGCCAAATTGATCTGACAAATTAATCAAAAATTTAACCGATGTTTTGTTTGACCTGCACTTGCAATTCTCTAAGGAAAATCATCTCAGCTGAAAAGTTTGCTAAAGTTACATAAGTAAACAATATTTGCAGTTATATTAACAGCGAAGGCTGTAGGTCTTCAGATGTCAGTTATGAGCTGCAGCTAACCTGTAGGAGTAGAAACTGACTGTAATATATATATATATATATATATATATATGTATCATATCCATGCAGGATCTTCCTTCAGGGGACACTGGGTGACTATCTCCAGGAGTAGGATTCACTGCCATTCATATGAAAATGGTGGAAAATCTTGCCCTAAAGCTAACCTACCCCTGGAGTTTTGCCTATCTGTCATGGTGATCACTTGTCTGGGAAGATAAAGGATTTGTTAATAGTCAGCTGGCTGGTCAGTCTGTCTGGGAAGTCAACAAACCAGGACAAGGAATCAAACAGGCAAAAAGACTGATTACTGCAGCATTGCTTCTCTCCAGGAAAAAGCCAAGAGTTACATGTACACAAAAAAGACCCTGGTTTTAATATATTCTCATCTGTCTAATCTCAATGTGCATGGCCCAAATATATATATTATTTTTTGACATTAAATTGTTAAAGAGCCAACATTTCTGAAAAGTTTAATAGGATGTTGGGTTGTGGTGAATGGAAAGATAAAAGCGTGATGAAGAATAAAGCATTGACATTTTTGTGTCCATAATTAATTACATTTTAGATTTGTACTGTGTGCATTTGCCTTGGAAGCCACTGAATTAATTTACCACCCTATAACAAAGGCTGATAGCTAATTAGAAAGAAGGGAGTTTTGGCAACTGAAAAGCAAACTCATTTTCAAGGATTTACTTCCTGGCAAGAAATACCTGTTCCAGCTGAAGTGTGTCATTTGTGAATACTTCTGATCATCTCTAAATGAAAACAACCATTTCTTAAGACATTTGCAGTCTTTCCTAGAAAAATGTTCAGGCTTTGATAGGTGATTGTGTTAAGCCAGGTATTTGGAGAATATAGGCATTTTTCATCCCAAATTTTGACTTCATTGAAATTACATTTCCCACAGTAACAATCAGTGACTTTATTTCAGGTAGGTAACAGCTTTTTAAGCAGAATCTTGTCTTCTTGTAAGCATAATCAGTTTGCTGTGTAGTAATTTTTTAATTTTTTAGGGGTTTTTTGTTTGGTTGGTTGCTTTTTGTTTGTTTGGGGCTTTTTGTGTGTTGGGGTTTTTTTTCTCATGAATGGAGCTTAGAATACTGTTATGAGAGTGGTGCTTACAGAGCTATACACTGCTTCAAACTAGCCAGCATCTTGTTCTTGTCTCCTTGATATCTATAAGTATGAAATAGATTTGGTGTTCTGGCAGCTCCTTGTTTCTTACAGAATGTGTTAATTCCAGCACTGTGTATATGGGTGGGGGGTGTATGTGTGTGTATATATATATATATTTGCATGTATCTGACTAGAGTCATTAGAAGAAGCAACTGTGCACCTTGGGAATTTTTGGTCTTGTCTCTGGATATTTTTCCTGATATTCAAATTGGATAACTTTATATTAGAAACATTTCCTATGTCTTGGGCATTTTCCAAATACTAAGCAGAAGAAAGATCTAAAGAAAGCACAGAAACTTCACAGTATTATAGAAGTAGGAGTCTGAACTCTATTATTTACAGCTTGAGTACTCGATCCCAGAAACTATGAACTGGTGTACACCTCCTTACCCAACATAGATAGGCAGTAATTCAATCTGCTTGCTCATTCATTGGACCCATTGGTGGCAGCTCTAATGGTTTTTAGATCTAGGGGTTCTCAAGAGAAAATTCTGTAGTAGGGATGCATACAAGTACATGTGTGTACCATAGAAGGTAATGAAGATTGAAGACAACAGTATTATTCAAAATAAGCACATCATAAGTTATTAATAGGATAAATTAGGGATAGGGATGTTTAATTGCTGTACTTTGGAATACATAGAACCAAAACAGAAATTGCCCTGGGAGGGGCAGTGTAATATTTCCTAACATGCCCCTTTTCATAGTCAGCCTGAGTTGCTGGAAACCAATGTCTGCAGAGTCTCCATTGAGGGCTACCTCTCTGCACTGAGGGGCATGAATGCACTAGAACTTTGTATGGTGTTTAAAAGTTAATTAAAAAAACCCCACATATATAGACACTTGATAAATATTATCTTTGTCGTTGGTACTTCATTGTTATCTCCATGAGGTTAAACTGCTATTACATGTCACTATTAAGTCAGAATAACAAAAGGAAGACTTTTAGCAAGGTTTTAAAAGTTTTGTGGGAGTAGATCTTGCTATCCTCAAGATAAGATCTGCCCCTTATACCCCTGCTATTTTATGGCAGTTTAGAAACTTAGCTATCGATAGCTTCATGTAGGTTGAACTTATCATGTTAGTTGCAGTTAGTAGGGGGTATATTTAAAAGTGGGTAAGGGAAACTCTTCTTTCTTGTTATCCATCCTGTGATGCATATGGTCCCTTAGGACAAAGAAAATCAAGTCGTTGCTATTAGTCACTCTACTTCTTAAGCAAATTGATTTACACAATTCTCTACTGAATGAGTTAGTCCATGCTTCCCACTCACTCAGCTGCCATCACTCCCTCCTCAGACAGAAAACTGATAATTTTAAATTTATTTATGCAGTGATCAGTGACTTGGTGACTTGGAAGGCAATGGTATGGCTCACTGTCAGCTTACTATTCCATAAAAAGTGATACAGAATACCGATCAAGTCAAGTTTCTCTTATTAAAGCACCGTAGGAAAGTTTGGAGCTTGTCCATCATGATGATCAATCTTCTGCACTGCATTATAGTCAATGTTTTTTCACTAATCCCTTTTGCACTCCAAGCTAAACTCTGTCTGCTTGCTTGGCATAAGCAGGATATTGTTACTTTCGTAAACATTCTGAAAAACCCTTTGGAATTGTGTCCATGGAATAAAGATATGCGAAGAAAAAGGAAGCTATATATATTTCTTCAAGTGTTTTATAACGATAATAAAAATTATTAGCAATGAACAGATGGAGTTCTTAAAAAGGAGATTATCATGATTTTCAAAGATGTGACTTGAAGGTGCTGGGAAAAAAATGTCATCTTTTGTTGACACAAAATCAAAAAGTTATTAACTTTGGTCATTTGGAACACTTAGTTTTAGATCCAAAATTTTATTAAAAACAATGACTTTAAAGCTGTAGTTTGTTCTAAGGCTGTTTTATGTCAGGTCTAGAAATAGAAATATTAGCCACCAGGCCATGAGATGGGGTGGTTTTTTCCTCTTTTCTTTTAGGTGGGAATAACTGAAGAAAGTGGTGCCTCCCTTCTCTAACTTAATCTGAACTCAAAATAACTTTTGTTCTTTTGTTATAACGGACCTTTTTCTGAGTCACTGTATGAAAAAAGAGACTGGGAAGTGTTGAATACTGTAGATCAGACACTTCAAAGCCAACTCTGACATAGTTTTATGCATGCTTCAGAGTAGACTAATGTACAATAATATCCAGGAAACTCAGCCAGTAATTCATAGGAGTCCAAAATGTTCTACTTAGGATGAATCATAGCAGCATAAGTGATAGGATTGGAGAAGATCCTGTAGGTCACCCAGTGCAAAGCCTGTGTATCTTCCTCCTCACTAATACCCACTAGGATTTAATCTGCCCTATCTTTGCAAACTCTCATATCCTTGAGTCAGCCACCTCCCTGCTTAGTTTCTTCCATTGCCTAATTATTTAACCTGAACGTCTCTAAATCTTACACCATCATACTTAGTGAGAACAATTTGTGACTACAGAAAGTGATCTTTTCTTCTGTCATCATGTTCAAATGTCATCCCTCCCTCTAAATGATTGGGGTATTTTTGGTTAGGGTTTTTTGTTTGGTATTTTTTGTTTGTTTGGGGTTTTTTGTGTGTTGGTTGGTTGGTTGTTGTGGTTTTTGTTTGGTTTTGGGGTTTGGTTGGTTGGTTGGTTGTTTTTGTTTTTCTTCCCTCTACCTATATAAATAATAATTCCAGGAAAGTTGGAGATTTTTTTATCTGTCTTTGGTGTTTCTGTCACTGTAACAGATTTTCTTTGAACTTTCAGTTTTCACGACCCAAAAGTACATTTTGAATTACAAATTAACTTTCTGTGACTCAGTGATATGTATGCTTTAAGTCATGCTTTTCAAGAGGCAAATTAACAGGACTGAGATATTCTGGGTCTTTGTTTATAGAAGCTGCTTTCATGAGGGTGCTAATGTGCTCTGAGTGACAAATACACAAAACAATTTGAGGGATTTAAGTGACTCAAGGTGGAATCTGTTTTTTTACTTAAGGTATACTCAGTCTCATTTTACTAATCAAGATATTAATTTAATCATATATTTTAGCTCTGTTTTGAAAACTTACCTTCAAAAACTCCTGGGGATTGCCTACTTCAGAGGAGTTAGAATTTATCACGATTATTTCCAAAAGCATCTTCCCAATTCCTAACAGTGCTGATAAATAGAGATATAAACCTTTTAATATACGTTTGTCTAAATGTGTGCTCAGACCAATATTATTCTGATAGGATTTTTTGGATGATCTATAAAATGAAATCTTGAGAATTTCACGATGGGGGATATGGAGATAGAAGGAAGCTCTTGGTCATGATGAAATGAGATAAAGGAGCCTTAATCTACAGAATTTTTTCATCTTATACCCTATATTTCTTAGGATCTGCCTTAGGTTGTCAGAATATACTGATAATAAACCTCTCTGGTATCAATCATCTCACATACTATGATATAGCATGTGCCAGTTACATCAATGTGAAATTCGTGGTGTTCTCCTAAATGACTAATAAATATGGCATGTTGAAAAAAATACAGAGTAGAGGTGGGAAGGCTGATTATTGCAAACCATGTTTTCATACTGCCTCCCATTTTGGAGCCACACAATCCAAACAGCTGCAGTCTGTACATCACCCTTCAGCTCACGTCTCCCACAGTTCACTCACGGCAGTTCTCTGACCCATGCAAAAGTATTCCCGGTTCCCTATAGCCGTGTCTAGTGCTGTTGGGCAAAGTTGTGCAAAATTGAGGTAAATCCTGCTATATTACTTCAGTTCTGCCCATAATTACAGTTAACACATTAGGTTTAGTGGATCCACTGTGTTTCACAAGCTTGACAGTAACCATTCCATTTCGTGTCTTGGCATGGCAATTTGTAGAAGTAGACGCAAGGATTATTTATAAGAAGTCAATGTTGTGGGAATAACAGGTTTTGAAAGCAGTATCTTGAGCACTATTTTATGGCTCAGATAAATTGTTTTGCATTATAATTTTATAATTATTTTTTAATTTTTAATGTGTTTTCAGCCTACTGAAGGAAAAAATGCTTTAGGATATTATAGCTTTTCCATGAAGATTTTTCATATTTTTGTAAACCTCCTTTCCTTAATTTCTGTACTGTTACTCTTCTTACATGTTCACTAGCCAGTCCTCAAATGTATTGAAGTTGAGGGCACTGTGCAGTGGCAGTGTCACAAGCATGGAACTTAGTGGGCCGTGCTAATGCCCGTATTAGTGCTTCTTGATCTCTGGTAAATCTGCAGCTATTTGCTTCAGGTACAAAGAGCTGACCATAATCATACCTCCTTCTTGCTGTTTCTCATTTAAACTATGTGTTTGTCCAGCTTTTGTAAAAAAAAAATAATTTATTATCCTTTTTTTTTTTCCAGAAATTTGTTTCATAATTCTTGCAAACTCTTTTCCTTGATTATGGTGGGAAAAGAAGATATTCTTCAGTGTCTTTGTAGCACAGACCTATAAACAGCTCCAGATGTGATCTCAACAATGCTATATAGTCAGAAACAGTATTAACTGTGAACCCTGCAGTGGCTTCATCACTGGATTGAGCTAGGTGACTGCAAAGGCATCTGTAACAGCTTTTTCTATGGTGCTACATCTGCAGGGCTTTCCTCTTCAAATATCTGTGTTTAAGACTGTTATTTCCATGAAGGTATCTCCTTCAAGTGGTAGCTTCTTTTCATCTTCTCTCAGCCTTTTTAATCTCTTGTCCCTAGAGAGAAGGAAATATACCTTCTTCTCTCCAGCATTTGTAGTTTATCTTGGTTTCTTATCCACATGTTTCATTATCATGGTACATACCTCATTCCCCTAGGTAATTAATGAGACAAGATGGGATCTGCTGCTGGTACCTTTGGTATCCCAGCATAGGCTCTGTGGTAAGAGTTTTGAACAAAAGAACTACTACCTTTGTAAACCCATGTCAACTCTTAATACAGTATCTTTTATTTGTGTTTAAAAAAAAAAAAAAGAAGGTCCAGATGTTGCTGAAATTTTACTGCTTTAGTCTTTTGTCTCTTGGCAGTTTCATCCTTGATATCCTGCTCTGTTGGCTTCACTGATACTTTCCTTCAGTCTCCAAGCTTGAGATAAAATTTGTTCAGCTTAATACCGTCAGCCATGAAGACCACTGTAAATACTGAAATCCCCAAGCACTAAACAACATTGGCAGTGTAAAATAAAAAGTGCAAATTAAATTTAGATGGTGTTGTTGATGTGGAATTGCACAGATCTAAAATAAATCAGATTCTTTTAAAATTATGTAGATTGTTGTTGCTAAATTGTGTGTGAATGTGATTGTGAAGGTAAGCAGGCTGACAAGCACCTGGTGACTTGGGTTTAGAAGACCTAGATGCTTAAATGTTACTGTGCTGACCTTTCATTTCACCAGGTGTGTAGGGATTTCACTCACCTTCAGAGATGACTCGTAAGGAAAAACAAAAAACAGCAACCCATAAAAGCTGTATGTTACTTTTATTATTAGTCATATATCATTTGGAGATGATGCCAATTTATTTTGGATTGTTTTGCATTCATTAGAAAAGAATTAAAGTTAAATAATTTTCAACTTAAACTAATAATGGACAGGTAAGAAAATGTTGGATTAAATAATCACTTTAAATTCAAGTCATGCAAGTATATGCATGTACAAATTTGTGTGATTATCCTCTGTTCTTTTGTTCCCTAGATATTCCAAACAACTTTTTTTGAGTTTCTACTCACTTTTCCAATTCTGTCAGGTTCATTATTGCAAAGATTAATATCTGATCCGAGATGGATTCATCTCTTGAACTGATATTTGAACATAAGAAAATCATATTCTTGGTTTAAGGCAGAAGTTACCCTCAATACAACGGGTTTGATATTTTCCCCTTACCTAAAATGTTAGTCTTATATGAATAAGAAAAACAAAACAAAACAAAAACTTGCCAGTGAGTTTATGGAGTCTAATTTTCTATTGTCTTCGAATCTGTATTTCCAGTTCTACCTAGAAAAAGGGGCAGGCAAAATGCAAGTTTATCAGAATAGCTGTATCCCAGATTATATGCCCAGTTTTTCTCTGTTATTTTGTTCTGATGTCAAAGTAGTCCCTGATTTTTATAACTTAGGCTGTATCATCCATCATATGCATAAAAGAGATGATGTGAAAATCCCCTTATTGCCTTAATTTTTTGTATTTTCTAGACTTGAGTGCTTGAATTTTCAAGTTATGCATTTTTGTCCTAACTGGTTTGCATGTAATAGCTTGTTTCCTCCAGCTATAACCAAGGCTTTTACAAACTGATGCAATCAACAATATAATGCATGTAGTTGCCAAGTACACTGAATTTTTAAGTATCTTCTTTCTGCTTTATAGGTTTATCTGAGGATGCCGCAGAGGAAGCAGAAAAGCCATGAAATCTGAACATGCCCTCAGGAGGAATTTCCGTCTGAAGTCAAATGCATTTATATTGCAGCAGTACCAATCCATTTTAACTGTACTGATTGAAGCTTCCAGAAGGAAAGGACTGTGCTAATTTATACCAAAAAAAATCCATTCTAATCATTTCAGTTGAGTCTCCCTGCCAAGTACTAGCATCCTTTCTGTGAGCAAAGTTTAAGCACATACCCAGCTGTGGTAGTGGTGTTGTGTTATGTTTATATGTGTATACGTCAGCCCTTTCTAAGGATTCAGCTGATGGATCAAAGACTGCTTACACATAGTTAAAAGCAACCTTTGTTTCGGGATATGTTTAATCTTTTTTTTTTTTAAAGATATATTCTGAACTGTATCTCCCTTTGAGATTATATTAACATTTGTTATGTCACAGTTTTGTCAAAAGATAACTATCTCATTTCCTTCTGTACTAACATTCACGATTCCAGACAGCTGAATTCTGCACCAGAAGACAAACTTGTAATCCATCAACTTTTTTCTTCTTCTCTCATTGCTTACACACACGCCTGCTCTCTAGAAATATGGAGTAAAATATGGTTACTGGACATAAAGGGCAAACCCTTTCTCCATTAACTATGTCACTATGAATGTGAATAAAGTTTACACTGTTAAGTACCTTGAGAACAGCAACACGTGGATCTTTTTATGGATTTCTGTTTTTCTTGTCAATCACTCTGTTGTAGTTATGGGAGAGATTTTTCAAAAGTAACTACCAATTGTTGAGTGCCTTAATTTTTATTAATCTAGCTGGAGGGTGCTTTGAGTTTTTAGGAAGTGCTGAGTATTCACCTTCTGCAAGTCAGGTCCATGCAATGTGCCTGAAATACAACAACTGAGGTGACCTTTGAGAAGACCTTGGACTAGGGCTTGGAAATGTCAGACTCATGTCTGGATTCTGAGAATGAGTTGAGATATCAATAAAAGATACTCAAAACTGAAAATAACTGAGACCTGAGTCGAATGTAAAACCAGGCATTTGAGTGGGGCCTCTTCTGGCTGTTGCTGGTTTGTATCAAAATACAAGTTGCAATCTTTTGGATAACAGATACAAAAAAACACTGCTAGTCTCAATTTAATTTCTGGTGGATGCAATTGCATGAGCCATCTCTGCATCCTATGCTTCTGTTGATTTCTTTAACAGGAGTTCACCAACTCTCATGCTAGCTGTAGAAGAGGTCCCTCCAACTCACTTTTGTGCTGTTTCAGCAAAGGTTGTGACAGTTGCTGTGGTCTCTGCTGGCTTAATCTGTGGATAAAAAGAAGACATTGTTTTTTAGGATGCCTTAAGGCATCAACTTTTGTCATCTCCATATACACTTTCAATCTCTTTGTGTCCTCTCCCAAAACAAAATCAGCTTTGCACCTCTTTTGTGTCTGCTGCTTAACCTCTGGTCCTACTCAGGCTCAGGAAACATGATATAACCATATTTCATAGAGCCTTTTTCAACACATTAGCTATTAAATAGAGCTAAGTGGCCAGGGAACTGTGTGAGGCCACTAATACTTCTAGGACTGAGGTGAGCAGCAACTACCAATAAAAATGACTTTGGCCCCCAGGAGACCTCAGATACCTACAAGTTGTGGGGCCAGAAATCTTTCTGCTTTCCCAGGAAGGAAAATTCCTACCCCCTGCTTTTTAAGGAGTGATTCTTCTGTCTGAATTTTCTTCACTCTGATCCCTCCCCCGTGGATTTTGTCAGGAGGGCGGTATCCAGCCCATTGTTAATGTACCCTGAAGCGCTGTGAAAATTACACAATAAAATAATCTCCTGTAGCCTCTGTACACCCCTCAATGACCAAAGAAAATCCTTGGAGAACTAATCAATTACTGTAGCTATTAGGCTTAAACATTAACTATAGCTCTCAAATCTTGTTTTGTCCTCTTGTCAGTGACTAGTAGGTAGTCTAGAAAAAACCACATTTACTACTGCAAGACCATACAATAATGGTGTGGAATCCTGGACCAGAGAAGCCTAACCTATAGGTGTGTAATATAGCTGGCAAGCACACTACTATTACTCCCTCATAATTACCATCATTGAATGTGATCCCAGTGCTCAGAGCTGCCTGGCTTCCTTGGGAGTTTAGGGTAAACAACAAGCAGGTAGTCAGGTCAATTATATCATCCACTCCGATTTAAGTTCTTTTCTGTCATTTTAAGATGTAAGGCTTAGACAGACTTATATTTGCCTTTTTTTGCTCTATGCTTTGTAAAATGAGGTATCGTGAGTATAGTTTTACAGAACAGGGAAGACATACTAGTCATGAAGAAGCAAGGAAAAAAAATGGTAGGACCATCTATAGTAGTACTGTATGACCTCTTTGTATATTGCACTTAATTGTGGTATCTGATAGTATCATCAGGATTTAAAACTTGCATTGAGTAAAAATTACTCAGTTTCCCTCAATGCTCAAATAGTCCATCTAATTCAGAGGAAGGAACTCCCTGAAATACAGTCAATTATGCAGCGGGCTAAGAGGAAATACTGTAAAGTAATTCTTAGCAGTTCTCAAATGTAGTCTGAATTATTAGTATTCTTTTTTGGCTGAAAAAAAATGAGGCCAATTACAAGAAGTTTCAAAATTAGAGTCTTGGCCAGCTTAAAAATGTAAGGAAACATTGCTAGTTCAGGGGGACCAAATGTTTGGTTCTCACAGACAATGTTACTGAGGCCAAGACTGACAGTGTTGGCCAATTGAACTATTCTGAACAGGATTTTAGAGTAATGCCTGGTCGGCTTAAATATGCAGCCTGTCTGCATATTTAGCTATTCAAGGAGAATGTTATATGTTTAGGTGGCTTACAGATAAAAATTAATTTTAAATGATCATTTTATTGAAATTAATTTTGTACACATATATCTAAAAGGAATTTTGTCACATTTTGAACACCGTGCTGTGAGTCATGGCAACTTTCTTGTATTTGAGCTATAGCACTTTGAAATGCATTTTCTAAAAGAAATTCTAATGTGAAGTCTATGTATTTTTTTTTTCTGTTAAACAGGTAAACACTTCTAGAGTTTATTTTCTTGGTAGTGTTTATTTTCTGATTGTTGTTGTCCAAGGGCTTTTCTTTCATTTTGTTTTTTGTGCTGTTGCAATTTAGAAAAACAGATTAAAGCAATTACTACTCTGATGACCAAAATCTGGAGGTCTGGGCTCTGTTGATCTTTTGGACTTTGAACACAATGCTGAGTTCAGTCTAGGACTGTGGTTTCCAGCCCCAGATTGAATCTTCTGTCCACCTGTTATTAAACTATGACACAGAAAAACAACATTTCTTTACTTTCAAGGGGCTGGGTTTTGCTTTATCATGTCTTGTCTTTTTTCCTCTTTTTTTGGCATTTACTGTACAGCAAGTATTAGAGATAATTTTCAATGTTCTTGTATTGTTTATGAAGACTAATTTGCTGCCATAAACTGAAATTTGCTGAGCAGAGATTTTATTTTTATGTGAAGTCCTTCCAGTGTAAAATAAAAATATACAGGGTATGCATCATATCGAATAAATAAATATACTTCTTATCTGAATATCCTCTTTATAAAGAAACTATTGAAAAAAACAAAACAAAACAAACGAACAAACAAAAAAACCCACAAAAAGCTTCCTCAAAGGTGCTGTAAAATATATGATGTACTCCTGAAATGAACCTTGAGTTTTCCACAGCTTTGTTGTCAAGCCTTAAGCTGTCATGCTGCTTTGTTTATTTACTCCCTTGTAACATAAGGGTCCTCCAGTATTTACGTTACATTTTCATATGCTGTTTGCAGGTGACTTAGATCCATTGCAGCTCAAAGGTAAAGTCTGCATAGCTTTCTGATGATTCATGAGCCTTGATCCTGTTGAGGGGACAGAATGCCCTCAGGTCTGGTTGAAACAAGTGGAAGGCCAAGACACTTGGTGTCTACAGGGCTGGGCTTATAATTAGCAAAAGTGACCCAAGATAGAAGTGGTTTTGAATGCATTGTTTCTATGAAAATTATTCTAATATTGCAGTAGACCAAGTTCAATGCAAGTTTGATACTTATATAGAGGCTGAAAAACATTGCTTGATTTGGAGTCCAAAACTTCTCTCTACTTGTCTGTCTTGGCCAGCTTGTCTTGTAAATTCCTATAATGGTCAATCATATCAAGAATTATTATTTTTGTCCTCCTTCGCAAGATAGATAGCTCTTTATTATATAGAAGCTGCAAATTTGGGGGAATGTCCTTTATCTAGGACACCAGCATATCAGAGCAGAGACACCTACCATTTTGTTAGCATGAAATGTATAGAAGTGATTTAGTTAATCATGGGATGGAAGCATAACCCAGTTAATTGATTTGACCTGGTGTTCTCTGACAATGTGTCCTGATCTCTATATCTTTGCATGTGCTATAGCAAGCAGTACCAATGAATACATTGTGCAAGCACATTTAAATAAGAGTAAATAAGTTATTTCAAAATACTGTGGTATTTTCTAAGAGTTTCATCTTGTTGAAAGCATGAAATGGAGTAAAATACCATTGTGTTTTCATGTGCTTATAATACGTTGATGTGTCATTCACACACATTGTCATCTGCTTAGATTTACTGTGTCTATGAGGCATCCATGTTTGCAGATGAACTTGCTGTGTTGAAGACTTCATTATCCATCCACATTCTTAATATGTAAGGATTGAACAAAATCATGTTTTTATAGCAGGAAAAAATTGCACTTTCATCATAAAAAAAAAAAAAAGAGTATTTCTTTGGAAATTATTTTTGGTAAAACCAGATAAAACTCCAGAGAAAAATGATAACAGTGTTTGATAAGATATTTTGATTCATCTTTATAAGCAGGATAGAGGCTTGGAGTTCTTCCTAAGTGGGAATGATCATTGCAGATCACAACTCACCCTCCACCACAGCTCCAGCTGAGTGCAGACTGACAGACTATTCAGAGGTGGGAACAAGATAAAAGCTGTTCTGATTATGTAAGCTGTTGCCTGATCAGAAATCTTGAAGGGAGGTCAGTCATCCTGAGTCATTACTGTAACCTGATTAGAGGCATAAATCTAGTTTTCTTGGATTTAACTGAATATTTTGCCATTGATTTTGACAGGAGAGCATCCATTTTCTTCTACTAGAGGCTGCATGTCATAATAAGATGACATATAAGCACGATTTGACTCCAGGCTAGATGATGTAATATAAATTATGAGGGTCACTCCAAAAGGTACTATTCCCAAACTACAATAAGCATGAGGGTAGCTAGTCAGTATTAATTAAATAGCTACTGCATTCCACTCCTGAAGTGGTGGCTTCTCTGTAGAGAGTCATGCTGCATGTGAAATAGGCCCTTAAAAAATAAAACCCTGGAGCACTTTATACATGTTACTTCAGACACTTAGGAGATGAAGTCACTCTCAGGATGATGTATAGCAGCTTTTCAACAAGAAAAGAAGCACTATTAAATAGGAAGTCAATGAACGAACAGCATGCTCCCCAGCCGAGACAGTATGGGAGGAAAGTACTTCCAGGACATGTTTTATTATTAATTTGGCATTTGATCAACAGAAAGCTTGGCCCTCTTGTCTTTTAAAATGTTGCCATGCTTTCTCTAAATTGGTGTTGTTATTATTGCTACTATTTCCTGAATTTCATGTACTATTCAAAAATAGGCACCTCTTGTTATACTGAGACATTTTATCATTGTTAATGAATGTAGCATGGGTGGTATTCTTAGAC
Source organism: Actenoides lindsayi (assembly GCA_025331215.1). NCBI lineage: Eukaryota > Metazoa > Chordata > Aves > Coraciiformes > Alcedinidae > Actenoides > Actenoides lindsayi. Next base: position 13,222 of record WTSP01015608.1, on the reverse strand, counting down.
AACCCTAGGAAACAACAAGGGTCTTGGACCAGTCCTCTTTACTTTGCTAAACCTGATGAGACCATATCAGGAAGTTTACAGTGTGTTTGGGAAAGAAAGGAGGATTTTATTGTATTGATTTTATTACTTTATTCATTTTAAAGCACAGATCAGTTCCACAGCATCTTGGAAGTGTTAGAGAATATGAAGAAGCTGGTCTATAAAAGATGATATTCCAATTCATTATGAAACAAGCATTCAATAATTGTTACTTCAAGCACTCAAATTATATTATAATCATAGTTGGATTCAATTACAAGAGACATACAGGGGATTATTGTACTTTTTCTTCCCCTGATAGTATAATGAATTGGAGGCAGTTTGGATCTATAAATATAGGAGAACAGTCAAGTTGCTACATATATGACAAGAACAGCTTTTCCAGCTTCCTGGATGTGTAGTGCCTTCCTTCTGCTTGAGCAATGACTAAGTAGGAACTGGTGAGAGTGCAGCTTGGTTAACATGGTGTGATTGCTTCTATCTAGTAGAAACAAAGAGAGTTTCTTTTGACAGCATATTTGAGTGCCACATTCCAGCATTAACTAGGTATTTCATGGTGGTGTAACACGTATCTTTCATCGTGATGTTGGGCAGCTGCTTTGCAGACTTCGGAGTGCAAGTCCCAGAAGCAGTTGAGAGGTTTGTGACTTGTGATGGGAGTGTTTCTCCCATTGCCCTGGGCAACAGTATTTCAGCTGTAAGGATGTGTCCTTTCTGGCAGTGACTAGAAGGCCTTGGAAAAAGGAAGAGGAGACCCAAGGAGATGGATTCCCAGCAGGATTGTGTCCTAAGGCTCCCATGCCAGATGCCACAGAGAAATGTATTCTCCTGAGAAGAGGAATATTGCCTCATCTGCGTAAGACTGTGCCCCCAGAATAAGTACATTTAGGTGTTCGGTGGTCAGGCAGAAGGGCGGGAGACAGTGATAACAATCAGCTTGACATCAGTAAAGGACTGAAAATGAGTGGTTCTGTGGCCGAACAACCAAAGAAAAATGTGGACAATATGATTGGCCTTTCAGAATAGCTAACGAATCATAGTATCCTAGGATGGTTTAGGTTGGAAGGGACCTTTAAAGATCATCTAGTCCAGACCCCCTGCAGTGAGCAGAGGCATCTGCAACTAGAGCAGGTCTGACTTCACCTGAAATGTTTCTGAGAAGAGGGCTTCTATGGTTTATGGAATGGTTTATCATTACTGTGTTAGTTGTACCTACCTAGTCCCACACCAGTGCAAATCAAGAACTCAGGAGACACGGGAAAGCAAGGTCCAAGCAGAAGTGGATGCAACCAAGATTGGATACGGTAAAGTGTGGTCTTCTATGTAAGTGGTGCAGATGAGGTTGGCAAAAACAAGGTGGAAGAGAGTTGTGAATGTATAGGTGGTTAGAGATTGTGGGTGGTACTCAGTGTATTAAGAATTGTTCTTATTTTTCTATTTTTGTTTTGTTTGGGGTTTTTTTGCCTTCTTGACAAAGTCATTCCACATTCAGTATTCATTTGCTCATCGCATGGGGAGAGGATTCCTTCCTTTGCTTTTAGTCCTCCTTCTGGCCATCCACATTTTTGTAGATAGCAGTCACTCTTGCAATCACATCATTCGTTTCTTTTTTTTTTCTATGAGATCCCATGGACTGTGAATTCATGATTTTGCCTAGCAGCCACTTTGTAGATGTGTTTTAAAATCCTGAAAGAGGAAAATTTGGAGCAAATGAGTGTTTTGATTAAACTTCTCAAATACAATATAGCTATTCTTCTCTGGGATGAATGTTTCTTTCAGCATCAGAAAAATAATGAATGGAAAACCAAATGTGCTCCAAAAAAGTTGAAGCTTTTTTAAAGGGCTACAGCCCAAGTATGTAATCCAATGGAGGAAAACTAGTGGCTGCATTGTTTTTTGTATGACAGCTACCCAGACAGTGATGTGATACCTTTTATTGGGCTACCCAAAGTTAAAATTAGAACTGCGCAAATAAATCCCAATGAGTAACAGAGTTCGTACATTTAACTTTCCTTGCTTCTCATTAAGATTAACTTTTTCAAACCTGGCCACTGCTTTTTCGGCTTCCAGTTTATGGCATGCCATGAGAGGATCTAATTTCTAAGCCTGGTGAGATTTCTACCTTCACCTTGACAGTTTCAATCACACAAAACCTAACAGGCACAAAAATACAGTCTGGCCCTATTTGTTCAGGATTATTGCACCGACCAGAAAAACAATTTCTACAAATGTCATTTGGAGATATCCAGCAGACAAATCTGAATCTGTGTTAAACTTCTTAGGTCTCAAACCAGCAGGCATGTCCATCCCTCTGTGGATAAACTAGGAAGTGAGTTTGGGCATTTACTTGTACGTTTGTTTGTTTGGGTTGCTACAGTAAAGCTGAGGAAGGCTTTGTGATAATATTTATGGAAACCTGCGTGCACTGTGACTTTTTGCATAGAGTTCTGTTACCAAATAACTTCCACGTTGACTTCTGATTGAAACTCATTCCTGTCTCTCTCAATGTTGCCTTGCTACTGTATATTTGTAGGTAGGTGCCCCCACAGTCACCAAATTTAAAGACAAATTATTCCTTCCCTGTATCACTACAGAAGAGCTACCTCTCTTTCAAAACCAGCTGTTCACTCGCGGCACAACGCACAGAGGTAAGAGAGTCAAACCGCCTGTAAGTAGCCAAGTTGTATAACTCTGATTCAGCATCCAGTGGGTGTGGTGGAGCAGTTTCCAAAGTGGCAAACTTACTCACCAGAGTGGCCAAAGGACATTTTTTGTTCAGGAAAAAAATAAACAGCCAGAGGGCATAAGCAAAAGGAGTACCCTTCTCATTAATTTCTTGTGCCCACTTCATTACTTGGGGCAAGACTGTTACTCATCTGGCTTCTGTGGTGAGAAGATTGTGGGTTTGACTCTCAGCTAGGACAAACTGAGTGTGCCTGGGCAGCCCCAGACCCATGCCCTAGCCGTTTTCCCATTCTCCCCACACACACAGAGGCTCCTCTGTGCTCCTGGACAGGGCAGGAGCAGGAATACTCAGTTTCACTTCTTCAGGGTAAATCTCACGGTCCAGCACAGACTGTGTCTGCAGTCAAACTGTGCCAGCAATCCTCAAGACTCACTCTGGATTGCCCCAGCTCCATGCCTCTGCCTGGCTCATGTCAGAGGTGTCATCTGGCTCCCCTTTATATATTTTCCACCCTTTGTAGCTATAGCATCAGGTGGTGCTTAGAAAATGCTCAAAGAACAGTATAATAAGATTTTTGCCTCTCCCTGCAGGCTCCCACATCTCTCTTCATTTTCACTGTGAGCTCACAGAGATGTCTTCGGGTTAATGTACCACACTGTCTCTGCTAGACTTGGTTCACACCCTCTTCTTCCCTTTGCTAAGACCTGAATCATCAAAACTAACTGATAATTTGGATTGTGATGGTTTTTCTGATACCACAATTAAAATTAAGGCCTATGGCTCAGTCTGGGAATTCAGAAAGTGAGACTTGAGATCTGGAGAATTTGCTTGTAGGTGAATAGAGCTATTGTTTGGTGTCTCCCGTGCTCATGCCTTCACAATCTGGCCGCATTCTGCTAGATGTGAAAAAACACTTAGTTTGCATTACACCTCTTCTAGAAGAAAACAAAATATGGCTTTCAGAGCCACCTTTTCTGCCTCATCTAGTTTGCATCATGTAAATTCAAACTATCTTGTCTTAATTCTTTTCTACACTTGGGTCAGCACCTGAAAGCCTGCAAAAGTATGTGCATTTTATCCTCTGTGCACTCTGCAGGAACAACTTTATAAACCACAGAGTCTATTTTAAAATAAAAGGCCATTTTTTGAAATCCTATCATTACAAAGCTGAGGCTTAATTGTTGTCCTCTGAGTGCTTCATACCATCAAAGTTCCTTCATTTTGGGAATTGTGCTGTCTATTCATCCAGCTGGAGTGGATTCAAAAACAAAGTGTGGAAGCATTGTGAGCACTGGCTAGTGTTTCACAATGTTACTTTCTCTAATAGATAACCTATACTGTCATTTGTGGGATGCTCAGATGTCAATTCATCTTCATTTAGGGTGTGAGGATGATTTTTTTATTTTTAGATAAAGATGCCCAGAAATGATCTTTAAGAAGTCCTGTTGCTTTCATTAATTAGTTCTGGCACAACAGAACTGGAAGTGGCTTTGCTGTGGGGTGGCGAAATCCTCAGATCTGTTATTTATTATTTTATCTTTTCCTTTCTTAATATGAACATTTATGAAGGTAAACACAAGCTTTGAAACAAGTCCATCTAAGAAAGTGATTGTAAAAGTTAAGAAATACTATCCTGGATGATCTCTTAGGGCAAGGTTGGGAGTCTCCATCCTGCAGGTGCTCTGTGACATGCATGTCCCAGTGAAGCCACCCAAGCAATGCCAGCGGGCAGCCAAGTCATGCAGCTTGCTCAGCGTAGTCAGTAAGTACAGGGGCTGTCTCATACCTTTTCTTCTATGGTTTCCAGTTTTGGGTTTGTTTCTGTCTGGATTCCATGAAGCCACTGTCTCCCAAGGCCTTGGAGACCTTAGACGTTGACAGCTGCTTAGCTGAGTTTGTGGATTAATTTGTTCTGTGCCAGTTTGAACATGAGGGCTAACTAAACAGGTTGCAAGGGGACAGACTGTTCTTGACTGGTTCTGGAACCATGATGCTATTCTGCTCTGAGACCCCACCTGCAGTGCTGGGTCCAGCTCTGGAGTCATCAGCTCAAGAAGCACCTGGACCAGGACACAAATGATCTGAGGGCTGAAACCCCTCTGCTGTGAGGCAAGGCTGAGGGAGCTGGGGTTGTTCATCCTGGAGAAGAGAAGGCTCTGGGAAGACCTTCTTACGGCCTTTCAGTACTTAAAGGGGGACCATAAGAAAGATGGGGACAATCTCTTTAGCAGGACCTGTTGTGACAGGATAAGGGGTGGTGGTTTTAAACTAAAAGAGGGAAGATTTACACTACAGATGAAGAAGAAATTTTTTATGCTGAGGGTGGTGAAACCCTGACACAGGTTGCTCAGAGAGGTGGTAGATGCTCCATGCCTGGACACATTCTTTTAACCATCTAGTTGCAGATGTCCCTGCTCACTGCAGGGGGGAATGGATTATATGATTTTTAAAGGTCCCTTCCAACCCAAAATATTCTGTGATTCTGTGATTACATCCCACCAGGCCAGAGGTGTGGCTGGTTGTGTGCACAGCTCTCAGTGCTGCTATGTTCAGAGGGCTACAGACGCAAATTCCTCCTCCTGGGGGTCCCAGGAGATGCAGCCCTGTTTCTTGGACAACCCGACGCAGTGAATTTGAACACAGGGGGACCCTGATGCTGTAGTCACCTTGCTTTTGAATGGTGTTAAGCACTTGTTACAGCAGGTCTCCAGGAGGGTCACTAGTTAATCACCAACCAGCCTCTCACAAGATGTTTTATATGTCAGAATATCTGCGAGCCACCACCTCGAGACTTCAGAGCCAATGTTTAAAGATATCTAAAATAAATAGCATCCACCACACGTAAATACATATTTAAAATTCTGTGAAGCCTTAAAACTGTTGATTAATTATTTTCTTTGGTCACAAGTGATTCAGCTGCCTTTCTTGGGTTTAACTTGCTAATATATACAAGACAGGCGACTGATACTTTCTCAAAGTAAATACTATTCCTTGTCTCTGTTCACCTCATGCTTCTAAATGATGTATTTAGAGGTATGCTACTGTCAGAGAACTTGGGGATTTGGAAAAAACCCCCTGCAGATCAGTGTAATGATACTGAAAGCCCAACTATGGAAGATTTAATGATGCTCTCATTTCCCCCTGAAAGAGATTTAGGTAGCTGAGAGGAAGGTAGATGAATTACACTGCCTTATGGAAGTACCTTTTTTTTTTTTTTTTTTTTTTTTTTCCATGTTATCCAAGTGTGTTTTCTTTTTTGTAAAGATCTGAGATTAATCTGATCTGCGTGAATTGGTATCAGAATTATACTTTGTTATTGCTAATGTATACTTGCCTATTTCTGCCCTCTGTGTGTGTGTGTGTGTGTGTGTGTATACTCTTGTCTACGTTTGCATTTCAGCACACACAGAATATCCAGGGTTTAAATAGTTGTATTGGTGGGCAGTTCAGTAAAATTATTAAATCTTGTGGTATCACTTCTTTAATAATGGCTACGTTGGTCATTATGAAGCTGCATATCTAACAGAAGTTTCCACAGATCAGTGCAGGATTACCCTGATTTGCTGATGTATATTATCTGAAAAACAGACTGCCCCAGGAAGTGGTTGAGTCCCCATCCCTGGAAGGATTTAAAAGCCGTGAAGATGTGGTGCTGAGGGACACTGTTTAGTGGTGACTTGGCAGTGCTGGGTTATCAGTTGGACGTAATTATCTTAAAGGTTTCTTCCAACTAAAACAATTCTAAGATGCTACAAACATATCCTAACAGTTGAAGCTGAAAAAGACTGCTTATAATTGTCAGTTCATTGTTTTCTATGTCAGGAGGACAGATCGGGTATTAATGCTTAATTGAGTCTGCTTCATTTAATTCAGAAGCCAAGAAGAAATAGTAGGGAGAATTTCTTAGCTATGCCAGCTGTAAGTTGCATAGCCATTTTTCTTAAGAAAAAAAAAAAGTAATCAGTAAATTGCTTAAGCTTTGTATCTGAAAATAAGAATAAATATGAGTTCTTTGTAAAAATTGTCTTTTGTTTCCGGATAAAATAAGATACACTGCCCTAATTGTAGGTACAGTATAAGCAAATGCCCCTACAGCCAAAGTCAGATGAGTGAAAAGAAAAAGCACATTCTGAGAACAAACCAAGAGAGCATTTCACTAGGGCAAGACATTATAGCATATACGGGTTAGATTGCTAGAACCAGCTCCGCGGTCCAGGTTGACCGTGGAAGCAGCTCCAGCTCATCCCATCTCTGCGGCTGCCGGTGCTGAGCTGTCCTCTCCCCACACTGCCACCTGCCAGACACTGCCCCGCACAGCAACTTGTCTTTTTTGCCTCCCATTGTCGACAAGCCGTAACTTTTTATTAGAGATGACTTAAACTTAATGGCTCTTGGCCTCCTCTTACTCATTTGAGTGTGAATGAGGGCACCCAGGTGAAGGACAGGAGACTCTGACTTGATGTATTTCATTCCTCACCTCCGAGTTTTTAAGCCTTTAGTTCTCACTAAAAAAAAAAAAAGTCCTGTGAGAAAATCTGCTGTAATATAAGATCATCAGCAGGAGGGATGAACTCCTGGGGTAGAGTCTCAGTAGATGAAGTGGTGCTCTTATAGGATGCATGCTGTTGGAAACTTGTCTTTTAGCAAAAATCCAAGCCTTTGCCTTCCTGTGCTTGGTAGGGGCATCTGATTTCAAACTGGATGCTGTCTGGAGGGAAAAATCTTCTTTCAAAATAAGCAAGTCTTTTCTTTTGGGAGAGGATAGAGGGTGGGGTGGAGAATTTCTGTTTAAGCAGAACAGTTCTTTCTAGTACAGAGAGGGTGCACCTTCCTCTGCAATCATCGGTCTTCCATTTTATGTAACGTTTTTTTGAGTACTCCTTGTTTGTCACGTGTATTAGCTGGTACAGCAACTAGGCAAAATCCAGGTTTTGGTTTGTCTCACAAATTGAAAACAAATAAGCATCTCTTATGTATGTCACTCTTCATGTGATTTCATTAGCTCTAATCCTTTATCAGACCCAGCAGATGTTCAAGGGTAAACCTAACACAAAACCACGTAACTCACACAAAATAATTTTTATTATCTCTGGAAGACCAAGTATTTAGAGCAGTGAAGTAACAAAAGGGAATACGAGCATATGTCACTTCATTGTGTTTGCTTGGCCTGTGGCATCTTGAATAACTTCTGCAGGGTATCCCATAGTTAAGGCAGCATCAGCATTTCTGTTATAATTTACTTTTTTGTTGTTGTTTTAGCATATTTGATATGAACTATTACAGCAGTCCATTGGCTCTCTACTGGAGCAACACTTTCTGCTGCATACAAGTATTTTTCAGTTTGAGGTATATCCAGTTTAGTTTATGCTCAGTTCATTCGGTTTGCATTTGTACAGATACAGATGATGAGGATCATTTGAAGGACTTTTGCAATGAGAAACTCCTTTTTGTAAGGCTAACTTTTTGCGTTCTTAGAAAACATAATTTAAACAATAGAAGTATGCAAGTTTGACTGTGCCAGGACTTTCTATGTTAATAAACTTTTAAAATGTTACTCATTATCTTTATCTTGCCACAAATAAATTAAATGCTTTGCATGTTCCAGTGGTTTATAGAAAACTGTCAAAATGATGAGTTGTTTGATAAAATTTATAAACATTTATGCAAGGAAGTCTCACTGTAACTTTTAGATACTTTCTTGTACTTTCCTTTTATTTAAGGACTTTGACCATATGCCTTTTTTAATCCTGTTATAGTTTTAAAACCTCTTAGTGTGGTCTCCAGACCTCATTTACATCCATTTAGTTTTATGAATATTTTGCAGTAGGGGAACTTGTCAGGAGCACCTCTTTGATATATTCAGGACAGTTTTGAGCTTTATTAATGTTATGTCCTGGAGGAAAAGAGTCCATGTGAGAAGTACTGTTTGTTCATGTTAGTAGGTAATCTGAACTTTAAAACACAATTAAGCAGAGAAAACAAGGACCATGCATAAGCATTTGAAAAGCTGCAGCCCAGCTCAGTATGAACTCTGAAGACCTCATCAGCCACTGGAGGATGAACAGTAGAGTAACGCCCATTCTGCATGAAACTGCAATGTCTCCATCACGATCCCATGAGTAACTACAGAGCTTCCTGATTGCTGTGTGCTGATATACAGTGATAATAAAATACTTACCCAAATTACGGGTCTCTCCATACGAATTGGCAGGGTTTCAGACCCATGCCTCCAACTACATCAGATGTGTGTGACCTTCTTCTTGATTATCCGAGTACTGATGGAGAGTTCTTTATCTTTAGTAAAAAGTTAACAATAGAAATGTGGAAGGTCAATCTGATACACAAACTGCTTTCAGTGCCTTGTGAATACACAGTCACTTATCAAAACAGAACTCGAAACGGTGAGCTGTGACAATTTACGTAGCCTTCAATACATTGTTTATCAGACATATTTTCCTCTATTTTGAGAAGACTCATAAGAGAAACTGTGTTAATATAATGCATAGCAACACAGAAGTAATAAAAGCAGGGACACTCGCAGTGCTGATATATGCACATTCCTATGTAGCATGTTTATTACGCACTTTCTTGTGTGGTAAGGGACCCTTAGTAAGGCCTATGCCCAAGACCTTGAAGAGTGAATTTCCTAAACTAAAGAACATAGATGTGAATTTTAGTGATTCATTGCCTCCCTCTGCTTCTGGACTAACTCTCTACACCATGAAGAATGGGCTTTCTAGCTTTACTTGCCAGTAAACAGATAATCATGAAGATAGATGTGAATGTGATCACTGCTATCTTTTCCACTGCTACTAGATTAACCATAAAGCTTTTTTTCTTTTTTAGATGAGTGCTCAGTTGAACCTGCAGTATGACCAGCTAATGGCTGACCACTGGAAAAACATCGCTGGAGAAGGAACTGGATTACAAACAAAGTGGTTATTTGTGAACAGTTACCACCCTGTCAAGCTGGATGAGCCCAGGCTGACCAGCAAACAAAACTAACAAACATATCCTTGGCTTGATGACATGACTTTGCTTTTAACTGCTGGCATATAACAAAGTCTCTGTGCATATCTGATAACAGGACACAGTTTTCAGTGTGACCCTTTGATTTTGTTAAAATTACTGCAGCTTTGAATGTTGCCTGGAAAAATAAGTACCTCTTCAAACAGTGATGCAAAGGAAACCAAAACAACAAACAAACAAAACAAACAAACAAAACAAGACAAAAAAACCCAACCTTGAAGCTGTACTTCATGTGGTAGTGCAACCAGAAAGGATGCTGAGCTCTGATAAGGTAGGCTTGGGAGATAGGGTAAGGGAGAAGTAAAAAGCTGAGACAAATACCTTACCTGTAGCACTTCATGAGTGAAACTAAGGTGGGGGAGGATCGATGGCATATTTCCCTTGCAAGCTGGGCTTTACTTCATGGAAGATTTAAATGAGTGATCTTCCTCCGTAACATGTCACCATTATCAACACCAGGAGGAAAGAGACGTTGCTGCCAACCACAAGCATCTCCCCTCTTCCTTGATGAGAGGGAAGATAGGGAACTAGGGCACTGGGAGTCTTGGAGATAGCACCAGCCCTCAGCAGGCTCTTCTACTGGGCAGCTCAGTCTGTGACGTGTGGTGTAGACATGGTATGGAGAGGCTGACTGTCCCATTTCAGCAGCTGTTTCAAGCAATGGAGATGAGCAAATTCCCCACCCCAGCACTGGTGCTGGTGCTAAAGAGGCACAGACCCAGTGAACTCACCCCACCAACAGTATTTCCATGCTGCAGATGTTCTTTCAGAGCTAAGTTTTAGGCCGAAACAGTGTGTTGAAGGTGTTTTAGTGATGATCACACTTTTTTTTTGTTTGTTTTCCATGGGGAAAGTAAAATTGTGTGACAAAGCTGTGTGTATTGCTTTGTAACTGCTCTGCCTTAGGAATGATTTAATTATGTATTCTTGTTAACTGAGTTACGGCAGGGATTGAACATGAAGTTTAGTTGCTGTCACATCTTGCCTTCATTTTATAAAGGAGATGAAACTTTCTGCATTTTCAGTGTATTTTAGCAAGTTCCCTGCTGTTATTTGGATGCCTTAATTGTTATTTGATTCACTCATTGTGATTTGTATGTTTCTCACACCGTTAATATTTCATGAATTTTAGACCATCATGAAGATAAGATTTGATGCTTACAATGATATAAGTACTCTCCTGTGGTAGTTGTCACTTGAGAAATCATTAGCGTAGATTTTTTTTTTTTTCCTACAGCTGTTGCTTTAGAAGGGGTGTGGCTTCATTGGAAGTAGAAAAAGGAAACGTAGCCACCAATTACAGATAGAGAAGTTAGAAAAAGTCAGTTTGCCAAAAGATTCGGTGCATCTCTTCAATGGAAAAAGCATTCAGACGTGAAAATCTCGTATAGAAAAGTGTGCAATGACATGTACCTCTACAGGCTCATCTACATCTAAAATGCAGGGAATTGCAAAGACAACATTTCTCAGGAAAAAATATATCCGGGTTGTATGTATTCTACACAACATGGAGCAAATTTTCCATCCTACTTGTATTTTTAGGAAATTTAAAACCCTTTAAATGGCATCAGATGATTGTATTTGCCTATGCAGCTTCAACTTGCCCAGATTGCAGTTGGGAGATAAGAAAAAAGCAGAGTTTCTTTTCTCATAGGGAGGGATTTTGTTAGTGATGTCCACAAGTTTAGCAGTATCAGTTTGCTACGGTCCCTATCATTGATGTAATTTTAGGTACTTTATGATGTTTGCTTCCTACTCTAAAGGCAGGTGACAAATCCTATTGGAAATGAGGTGTACATCTCTTACTTTTTAGAAAAGAAGGTGGATGCTTTCAGAGGTCTTGGCTTTTGGGTTTTAATCTTAAAATTAACTTGCAAATATAATTGTCTTGCATTCGACTGGGAAATGAAATGTATTTGAAGTAGTCCTGTACGCACCAGTAGTTGTCCTGTATTCCATTACTGTAAGCTTTTTTGAAATGGCAGCTCACATCCACCCACCACCACCCCCCCACCCAAAAAAAAGAAAATAAGAACATGTATAAATCTGAAAACGTTTTTCATCTTGTCCTCAGACTTGTTTATTTCAGAGAACATTTATTTCCTCAGATGAAACATCACAGATTGAAGGAAAACAATTTGTAAAAAACCAGTTTGGGAAGCTTTGTCGCAGAAAAACCTCCTGCCACGCGCCACGAGTGTCATCCCGTCCAGACCGTACGTGTCTTTGTGTGCGCAGAAGCTCGGTTTCAGTGATGTCTGCAGCTAAATATTGCCGGTGTTCATACCCAGCGTGGACCTGCAAAAGGAAAATGTCACAGAGGAACTCTACAGGCTACAGCCCGTTGTGGAGGTGATGGATCGAGGTACCTGCAAGACAGGTCAGGCTCGGGGAGGGGAAGCGTGGCCCCGGGAGCTGTCACCCTCCCGCTCCGAGTGGAGTGAGCCCAGACCTCGCCTGGCCGTGGTCTGGCAGCCCCGATGGGGGGGAGGCAGCCCCGAGGCTGGGTGGGGGGAGCCAGAGAAAGCCCCTTCGGAGGACAGCGGCCCCGGGATACGGCCGGCTCCGGCTGCGCGGGAGTTTGTGCTGCGGCTGCTGCGAGAGAGGGGGCAGCACAGGGGACGGCGAGGAGGACGGAAGGGGGAGGCAGGAGGGGATCTCGGCGGCCCCAGCCGGGAGGGCGGGCAGCCGGGGAACAGATCCTCGCCGCGGCTTTTCCCGCGGGCAGCTTTTTGTCTGTCCACCCTCACTCTCTCTCGCCCTGAACCTCCTTCCCTCTCCCCGGTCGGTGAAGGCCGTTAAAACCTGCCCGCAAGCACGAATGGCACTGACACAAGCCGGGCTGCGAAGCCGGGGACGAGCCCGCCAGAGGCAGACGTTGCCGTTGCCGCCGCCGCCGCCGCCGCTGTCTGCCCAGGTACCGGGGTTTGTGCCGCACGGGACCTGCCCGAGGATCCACGTTTAGTCCCATCCTTACTCCTCTTTTACGTTTTCCGCCTCTTCTTCCTCTTCTTCTTTTTTCCCTCCTCTTCTCCTACATCCTCTCCCTTTCCCCCCGCCCCACCCACCGAGCGGCCGCGGGCGCAGCCCCCCTACGCCGCGGCCGGCCCGGGAGGGAGTGGCCGGGCATCTCCCGGCACGAGAACGGGTCTGGGGCTGGCAGCCTGGCTGTGCGTGTGTGCGCTGGGGGGAGGGAGGCTTGGGGCCGGGGGGGGCCGGAGGAGGGACTATGGGGAGAGGAAGGTATAAGAAGGGATGCGGGCAGGGGAGGGGGTTGATGGAAAGAAGGGGTGCGAGACCGACGGGCGGGCTCTGACAGCTGCTTTCCTTGCACCCACAGTCCCCTCCCCCGGTGCCGCCGTGGTGCGGGACTCCCCGGAGGGCCGCTGTCTCCCGTTCTGCTCGCCAACCCCCCCGCCTCCCACCCCGCTGCCGCCTGGCGCCGGGGGCGGGTCTGGGGCGGGCTCG